>CAKNXH010058407.1:52257-120264 GCA_932178445.1 Andricus quercusramuli | reverse complement strand
TAAAAAAATTGTAAGTAGACATTTATTTTCTTAGCTGGCCACGTTTTCCGCAGAGAAACCGTTTGATCGAGACTTTGTCAGAAAAGTCTAAGCGGTTCCGTAGCTCACTTGACTAAGGCGTGAGCTATATTTAGGTTTTAGGACAGGTTTTAGGTAGGCAGGTAGGGTTCGATTCCCCAGCGGTGGCGATTTTTCAAAGCGTTTGAGCGTGCGATCATATGTGTAAGACTCTATGCGTGCGATTGTGTAAGAATAATCGTAAATTACGTGCAGTTATTATATATAACATAATTTTTTTCCTCCTCAAATCGATCGAGATTTTACATCATTTTTGTTTTGTATAGAATACGTGCAGTGCATATATACATATACATAAACGCGTTACGATGCGAAATCGGCAAAGTTACTCTTCGCAGAAGGAAAGCTTACTACACGAAATAGTAACTTTTTGTCGCTGAGTATTGATGGTTACCAAGTGGTGCAGTGCATCCTACTATTTGAAATTGTTCATCCTACTCTTTTAAAGAGTCAGTTTAACATACCTGAACAAAAAATAGTAATTTTAACAAAATTCACGACGAAAAGCTGCTGTTCAATTTAAAATAGTTAGAACTAGTGGTTACGAGAGTTCTTCTAACGATCCACTTTTTTCCGTGATCTTTGATATATCTCCAAATCTTCGTTCTTGTATAATCTTATTGAACTGCCATCTCCAACGGACAGCAAATACCTAGCAAATTCTTGTTGCCCAGGCAGAGTACGCATATTCTCTGCCAATGACAATAAAAAATTTTTTTTCCAAAGTGAACTGAATTCAATTCATAAGTTTAACAACTCACTGCGAGTTGCATGATTGTTTACAGGCAGTAATTGTCTAAAATCTCCTCCTAGAATCATAATTTTCCCACCAAATGGCAAATCAACATTCATAAAATCACGTAGTGTACGATCTGTCAATTCCAAAGCATACCTAGGGGCCATTGGAGCGTCGTCCCAGATAAACACATCAACTTGTCGCAAGTATTGTGCATCTTTAGATTGGCTTTTTATACGTGAAACAGAATCGGAGAACAGAGGAACTGGCATACCGAAAGTCTTATGTACAGTTTTTCTATGAGGAAGTAATATCGCAGCAATACCTGTGAATGCCATTGAATAGTTTAATTTTCGTCAAAAAAAAAACAACGAATCTCCTAGAAAACAGTTGAATTTCTACTAAATTGTTTGAATTTTCTACCCAAAAATATGAAATTTCAAGAAATGTTAATTTTCAGCCTAACAGATAAATTTTCAGTTAAAGAAATTGATTTTCATCTCCAAAAAAGTACATTAAAAAAAAGCTATTCACTTTTCAACCAAGGAGTTGCATTTTCAATCAAAGTAAAATATTATCTTTGTATTTTTTTTAAACTTGTCAATCATATTTGAATTTTGAAAGGTTTAATTAATTTCATTTTTTTTCATGCAAGCTGTTACTATAATCGTACATTTCATGATTGAAAAGTGCAATTAATGTATTCTATAAAATATGTGACATATATCTATAGACCTGCCGGACGCAAGCCGAGGGCACCGATAGAGGAGGTGAGCCAAGCTTTTGAAATCGGCGCCACAGTCACGCGCAAGCGCGCAATCAGGACGGAAAGTTGCAGGCGTTGCAGGCGTATCCCTAGACGCTTGTTTAAACGACACGTGCGTAGAGTTGTTAAATGCTCAAGAATTTATGTTGAGCAAATGCTCCCGAGAATATGCTCAGCATTCACGCTCAAACAGAGCATTGATAGAGCATTTAAGAGAATTTAAAGCATTTATTGCTTAAACAAATATATATCATAATTATTACATATATTTTTACAAAAACATTCTAGAGTGAAATGAATATATACTTTTTTTAAACTACAGAGTTGCTACTGGTCAGGTAATTCCAGAAAGTCAGAGAATGTCAGGAAAAACCTGACAGATTTAGGGAATTTTCGATAAAATGAAGTTTAAATTAATTTTATTATCATGGTTAAAAATCGCCACTATTTGGTTGAAAATTAATCTGTTTTGGTTGAGGATTCAAACCATTTTGTAGAAAATCTATGTTTTTCCTTTGAATTCAACTATTTTTTGTATAAAATCAAAATCCTTTTTGTGGTTGAAATATAATATATCACGTTTTTCGTTGAGAATTAACCTTTTTTTGGTAGAAAATTCAACTACTTAGTTGGAAGTGGAACTACTTTGTTAAAAATTTATTTATTCGGTTCATGATTCATCATTCTAGTTAAAATCTCCCTCTTTTATTGAAAATTTAATTCTTTTGTTGACAATAATGTTTCCTAGATGATAATTAATTATTTTAACTGAAAATTTAACTCGTACATGTTTGGTTTAAAATTTATCTTCAAGTTGAAGATTCAAATTTTTGGTTTAAAATTCCTGTATTTTGTTGAAAATTCAAATGTTGTGGGAGAATATTTCATTTTGTTGGTGACTAATTCATCTTTTTGGTTGGAAATTCCTTAAAAAATTAAAATATTTGTTTGAAACTTCCTGTACTTTGTTAAACAATTCATCTATTTTGTAAGAAAATTCATATTATCGGTTGAAAATTGATCGTTTTGATTTGAAATTTGTATTTTTCTTATTTAGAATTAATTTTTTAAGCTGGAAATATAACTGTTCCATTTTTTGTCGATAATTTATTTTGTTGATAAAAATGTAGTCTTCTTGGTTAAAAATTATACTATTTCGTTGAAGATTTACTTTAATTTGACTGGAAATTAATATTTTTACTGAAAATGTAAATGGGTATCCTATTTTTAGTTGAAAATTTATCTGTTTTAGGTTAAAATTCAACTATTTGTTGAAAGTCCGTCTTTTTTGGTAAAAGAGTACTCTCATTAGTTGAAATTTCACCTTTTTGGTTGAAAATTTAACAGTTTTGTTGACAAATCGTATGTTTTTTGTTTGAAAATTTATTTTAGGAACTGAAAATTATCTTAATTCATTTTTGGTGGAAAATTGATCTTTTTAGTTTGAAATTCATGTATTTGGTTGAAAATTAAATTTTTTTAAATTGAAGATTCATCATTTTAGTTGAAAATTCACTTTAACTATTCCATTTTTTGTGGCAAATTTACTTTTTTTGATAAAAATGTAATCTTTTTCGTTAAAAAATTATCTGTTCAGTAGAAAATTTAATGAATCTATTTTTTAAAGAATTAATTTCTTTGGCTAAAAAGAAAACTATTTGGTTGAAAATTCTTTTCTATTTGTTGATAGAGAAAATTCATGTTTTGGGTTGAAAAATCCACTATTTGGTCAAAAATTCATATTTTCGGTTGAAAATTCATCATTGTGATTGAAAATTAATTTCTTCGGTTGAAAATTTGTTTCTTTTTGGATGAGAATACATTTTTTTAACAGAAGATATAACTATTCCATTTTCGCTTGAAAATTTATATTTTTAGTTGAAAATTAATTAATTTCGCTGAAAACTCGTTTTTTCTGAATATACTTCTGTAACTGAAAATTGAAATATTATATTTTTGGTTTGTAAATTTATCTTTTTTGGGTTAAAATTGAATTACGTCGTTAAAAAAGAATTTTTTTGCTAGCAAAAAAAAGCATTTTTTACTTAGTTGAAAATGATACTATTTCGTTTAAAATTGACTTTAATTTTATTGAAGATTAATTTTTTCGATGAAAATTGAACTATTTTTTTAAAATCAATGTAATTGGTTCAACATTCAATTTTTTAAATTGAAAATTCATCATTTTAGTTGAAAAATCACTTGAACTATTCTATTTTTTGTTAAGAATGCATTTCTTTCATTGGAAAAAAACTATTTAGTTGAAAATTCGTTTTCTTTTGTTGATAGAAAATTTATTTTTTGGATTGAAAAGTCTACTATTTGGTCAAAATTTAATATTTGTGTTTAAAAATTCATCATTGTGATTAAAAATCAATTTCTTTGGTTGAAAGTTCATTTCTTTTCAGTTGAAAATTAATTTTTCTTTTCAACTGAAGATATAACGATTCCATTTTCGCTTGAAAATTTATATTTTCAGTTAAAAATTAATTAATTTTACTGAAAACTCGTTTTTTTTTAATATTCTTCTCTAACTACAAATTTTGAATATTATATGTTTGGGTTGTAAATTTATCTTTTTTAGTTTCAGATTAAATTATTTTGTTGAGAAATCATTTTTTTTATTGAAAATTGATTGTCCCAACTAAAAATTTTATTGTTACGTGTTTTGTTAAAAAATAATTCGTTTCGATGAAAAAAAAAAAATATCTTGTTGAAATTTTTTTTTCTGTTGAACATTTATTTTTCTGACATTTCAACTGTTCTAATTTTGGTTGAAAATTGATTTTTTTTAGATGAGATTCGTGTGATTTGTTTAAAATGAGTCTTTTTGATAGAAAATTAATGTTTTGAGTTGAATTTAAAGCGATGCATTTTCCCGCGAAATTTAAACAATGTTATTATTATTATTGAAAGTAGAAAATACGATTGCTTAAATCCCAATTCAAAATGCTCAAAAATGCTCATTAAATTCTAAAAGCACATAAAGGTCGAGCATATTCTCATGCTCGTGAGAATTTAACCGAGCACTTGAACTCTTTAGAACACTACACGTGCGCGTGCTTCTCAACTGTCGCTTTATCCACTGCAGTGTTCCCAATGAAGAATTTTTGAAAGTAGTAGTTCCGTTTTTAAACGATAAAAGCAACGCGTTTCGAAGAAGTTTTACACGTTTTTCAATCGAAACTAAGAACCGAACACGTTTTTTAATAGAAACTAATAAAGCCGACACGTTTCGAAAAATGTTGTGTCCTGCAGTGGTACTCAGATGCTGTTTCGAAGTAGAAAATCGAACAAACCTCTCTTTCTATCTCCATACATTAGAAAAAGAGGTCCGTTCCATGATGGGTCCGTTCGATTTTCGACACGCTATCGGAATCTCACTGCTGCTCAGCTGTTGTTACAACCGGATCGACAGGACGTAGTACTGGACCATGGAACCATAATTAACAAAATATAACCATCAATATAAATCATGTCATTATATGACTGATAAACCATACTAATATCATTATTGTTTATTGGTTTATCATAGTAAATAATAATATTATCCATAAATAACATTGTTTAAAGAAACCAAATTCAAATGAGGACGCGGAATTTCCGAACGGCAAGTATCGATTGTCGAAAATCACAATCGATAACTACACGACGAATCAGAAGTGCGGAAAAGGCGTTACGATCTTTCGACTTAGACTCAATGACTGATTTATTAGTTTATCATAGTAAATAATAATATTATACATAAATAAAATTATTTAGTGAAACCAAATTCAAATGAGGAGCCGGAATTTCCGAACGGCAAGTATCGATTGTCGAAAATCACAATCGATAACTACACGACGAATCAGAAGTGCGGAAAAGGCGTTACGATATTTCGACTTCGACTCAATCGTCTTTTTAGAATAGGATAATCTTCATATTGTTAAAACAAAAAAGCATTTGAGTACTAACACGTGTTCGCTGATAATGTGAGCTTGACCCTAAAAAATGCACCACATCAAAATCACATTATAATGTGTAGGACATTTAATTCAAAGCTTGCCATCAAAGTCTACTATCCCCTAGTTATTATACAACATTTCAGTGACAAATGTCACATAAATATCTGAGGTTCAAGTAAGGAATTTAAATATAACACGGTCCGCCAAAAACTTTTGTTTCAGCACTGGTCGTTTCTCACAAGCAGTAAGAATTTTCTTGCTTAGTATATTAGGACCATTTCGACCGATACCCTCTGTGTGTGATATTTTGCGTTAAGGAAGGGCGTTGCATGTATTATATGCGTGTTAGGTTAGGCTATAGAATAATATTTTTGTGTGCATACAATAAGTTATTAAGAATGTGTCTCTCGTGTGTCTATCGTGTGTCCTCTGTACGTCCTTTCCATCTGATACACAAAGTTGATACAAAATCAAGAAATACAAAAGAAGAAATACCTGAAAATTCAAAATGCATTATTTTCTCACAATAAATTGTATCTTTTGGACTACTGTAACGGGTCCGAATAAAAAGTTCAATTTTGTATAAACAATGTCAATTCGCCGTAACGAATTAAAGCACTTTATTAATTACGTATGATATGGTGATATACATATGTCAAGCGGATGAATGGAACTATCGTGCAGTGCCTATGCACTGCCTCCCATAACCCTGGTTAACCTGTATAGTGGAGGGGGTAACGCCTTTGTTACAGCCTCTGTTACACCCCTCGATTTAGACTGTTTTTAGTCCTCTAAAAATTTCTATTTTCTCCTGATCCTCACGGGCCTAGTTTCTACTACAAAATTTGTATCATTAGTTTCTATTTCAAAATTCGCATTATTGGATTCCGTTACACAATTGGCACGATTAGTTTCCATCACAAAATTCGCATAGTCAATGCCTCGTTGCAATATAGGTATGGCATTTTGGGTGTTGACGTGCTGTGTAGTGGCTCTATTACCAAAACTACAATTATTATGGCAATTTTCGAAACAATGTTTCAATACGTCGATAGTTCCGTGTATATGTTACAGGCAAAGTCCGAAGTGCCGGCACATCGCAGTCTGCCTGGGCCCTCCGCGAATTGCCTGAGCGGTGTCAGGCAAAGTCCGAAGTAGCACTTTCACTTCGGACTCTGCCTAGGCAAATCGTGAAGTGCCCGACAGGCGCAGGCAAAGTCCGGAGTGAGAATAAAACCTTTGGGGCTTACTTTTTCCGCTGCACAGTGCGCTGGCTCGGGAATTTACAATTCAAAATAGTCTACAGGTCGAAATTGTGAATGGATTTAAACGTTTTTACATTCTCATTCTAATGAGAAGGTATTGTTTTTATGTAAAATTTGACTTGGTCGGTTTTCATAAAATCTCCACGTTTTGAGACTCCCTGACTCGAACAATTTATCCTGATGACTTTATCGGATGAAAAAAAAATTACCAGAGTTATAGCATTTTCAAAATTACAAAAAGCAAACGTAAATGAACATTTTATGCCGAAAAACGCACGATATGAAAAAAAGTCAAGCGGAGAAAAATTTTTCTTTTTGAACACCCTACAATATTTTCGTGACAACTTTTAAATTTTTTGAAAAATCGAAAATCTAAATTTTGATCACACAAAAAAATAATGAAAAATCAATAATTTCATTTTGCTGTCAAACTATGCAAGATACGACCAAAGTTGAATGGAACATAATTATGCAACCAAAAAAGATCTCCAAATTTTTTCATTATTCACTTTTTGATATGATGCGTAGTTTTTGTTTTATTCGTAAAAGACAACATTGGAAATAGTAAAATTAAATTTTTAGACGAATAACACAAGCTACGAGAAAAATGACTGAGACAAAATTTGTTTATCCAAAGAAGAGGTACACATTTGTTACAAATCATGTTCTGATAGGATCCGTAGTTTTTGTTTTATTCGTGACTTTTTCATTTCTATCATACGGTGCACAGAACCGAGCGTGGAGCGCAAGGTTCAAATTATTTCCAAATCACATATCGAGCGCGAAGCGCGAGTGTCTGGATGAGAATGTGTTCCTTAAGGTCGATAGAACCTTGAGTAAATAAATTGCCATTTCATTCTAAAATAAAAACAAATTTAACAATCACTTCACATCTAGAGGTTTTGATAATTTTATAATATTTGCAAATAAGCTTTTTTTCCATCAAAGTCGAACACGAAGTTCAAAAATCTAGAGAAACCGAGCGTAAAGCGCGATGTAAAAACGTCCGAGCGCGTAGCGCGAGATAAATATAGGATCGAGCGCGAAGCGCGAGATCCAACAGTCGCGCGCCCTAGGCGCGCTCAAACTTGCGAGCGAAGCTTATGCAGTATATTTATTAATTTTTGTTTCAGTAGAATTATTTATTCAACGCAAGTTTTTTTCTCTAAAGAAAATAAAAAATAATCTCGATATGTATCATATTTAACTAAGATGTACTTAGAAAACACAAATAATTCATTTTTTATATTTTTATTGTTCTTTAGTATAAATAATTTCCGAATTCAAGCCTTTTCAGGAAGAACCGATTATTTAAAGCGCATTTACGGACTATACACGGAGAGGAGTTAACCGCGACCGTTACTGCCAAGTCCGCTGCCGTCGCGCAGAGCTTGCGAGTGGGAGGGAGGCAGAAGCTGTTGCTGCGCTCGCATAAACCAGTGCGGGCGAACCTCAACCGTTCTGGAGCGTGACCGTAATACGCAGCGTAGCTATAGTTACTCCACTCGCAGTGATAGGTACGGTTTACTTCGCAAGCATTACTGCGCGCACCGTTTTTTTCGATGTGGGTAAACCTGGAACTACCACTTTGCTCAGAAAACGTAAGACCTTTGCCATAATTAAGGGCTCATTGAAGGCTCATTTGGTAGCCAAAAGCCAGATTTTGGGCTCTGCCACTTACACGCTTAACTCACAAGCTAACAAACAATGACTCGAAAATATAATAAATTTCGACGTTTGTGACAGCGAGACAAAAACATTCGAGTAAGCGCGACGACGATCAACTGATATCGTTAGACTTCAGACTGTCCAATCCCATTACGGTGGTAACCGCAACGGCTCGGGAATCTGGCAGTAACTGTTACTGCGACGGACGCAACAGTCGCTGCAGAATCTTTTACGGTGGCGCGCAGTGACTATCACGGTGTAGGAGTAATATTTCCGTCATCAACCGTCACCGTCGCTGCTCAGCCACAACATGATTTTTTTGCAGAACTCTTGTGGTCGGCGCAGCAACGGTTACGGTGAAAAATGCACCCGCTCTGGTTTACTTCTCTCCGTGTATATTCCATACAAGTCACCAGTCTATTATTTGTAATAATTAGATTATTAATAACGATAATAACAACAATAATATAATAATACAATAATAATACAAAATTATATGATAATTATTAATATGATTAAATTAATAATGAATTATTATAAAGTAATAATTTAATTATTATTAATATTATTATTAATGAATTAATATAATAATTACTCAAAAAAATCCAAAACTAACCAAAAATGCCTTCGAAATAATGGGCTGTAACCATCTCAAGTCTGAAACATTAATTGTCAACAATAACAATAACAATAATATGATATAGTAATATAATAACAATAATTGGCAAATAAAAAATCTGTCTTTGATTGAATCCCTTATGAAAAAGAAGTATTGGTAAGTATTGGATCCATTACTTTTTTCGCGAAAAAGTATTGGATTTCCAATACTTATTCACGAAAACAGTATTAGATCCAATACTTTCCAATACTTCTTTTTCTTAAGGGATATCTGGTTTTTAAATGGTTTATAACAACAATGATTTTAATTTTTGAGGTAAATCTTGAAATACTTTTTAAACAATGATACTAAGGTTTAGTGAAAAATAAAAAATCGGTCTTTGAGTGAAATAGCCGAATTGAACATTTTAAATATTATTAACAAATTTTTTAAACGAAACACCTATTACTGCTCTATTCACTGAAAAGTTAAGAAAAAATTATAGTATATCTTTTATGATAGAAAGCATTTTACACGTATACTGAATCATTTTCCATCAAATCAATCAACAATAAGCAATTATTGTGATTGATAACCTAATTATTACAAATAATAAAGTCGTGACTTGTATGGAATTTATAGTCTGTAAATTAGTTTTAAATAAAGTTCCTAAATAAAAGGGCAGTGGGAGAGAGTGGGGAGAAAATTTTTCCATTAGTTACGAAACTAATACGACATTGGAAGGAAATTTTGTTTTGAAGTGTAAGTGCTGAGAATTAGATTTTTAAGATGATATTCGGTCTCTAAAAGCTCTCAATAATTAAAATCATTGTTGTTATAAACCATTTAAAAACCAGATATTCAATCAAAGACAGATTTTTTATTTGCCAATTATTGTTATTATATTATTGTATCATATTTTGAGAAGTTGTAGGCTCCGGACGCTTCGATCATGATTCCTTGAAGAAACCAATCCCAAAGCTACTGGAACGTGTACGTCATCCGCTTCTGCTCCTTCTGTCCTAGAAGGTAAGCAAGAGCGGGAAATTCACGCGTGATAACATCGGGCAACACTGTTCCTTGGAGCAAGGTCTCTAGCCGCGGATGACCTTACGCGGCAGACAAGACAGTTGGAGATGAAGGTTTCACCTCTGGATACTTTTTTAGAGCTACCAATCTTTGTAGAATTTAAGAGGAACAGTGTTGACGGACCAGATGGAGTGATCCCAGGAGAACAGCCTTTTGCATCCGGTTCGCGATGAAATAAGCCTGACGCTGGCAAGCCGGAATCTTGTTGAGTTGGCTAATAAATGAAGCTTTCATACCTCCAAGGCAGCCGATTATGAGAATTATAAGATGGACTTTGTAGCCTTGGTACAGCCTACTCAGCTCGAAAAGAAGTGCTTGATATTTCGCCCGTTTTTCTCCCTCCTTTGCCGTGATATTACCATCGGCTGGTGCTGAGAATTCAATCACGTAAATGATCTTGTTCTTCAGATCTTGGAGGACAATGTCAGGCTTCGTAGCACTGATACGTTGAGTGGTGGAGAATGAGAAATTCCAGTAGATCTTACACTGATCATTCTCCACAACTGACTCGAGTTCCCCCTGGGCGTAGGGCAAGACGGGCAATAGATCAACACCATAGAAATGCCTAAGATGGTAATATAACACTTTTAGAGCTGCATTGTGCCTCTCTATGTACGCGCAGCGTGCATATTTAGAGCATCCACTGAGAACATGTCCAAGTGTTTCGGGCTCTTGCTTGCACGCTCGGCAGTTGGTATCGCGTACAGATACATTCATTATGCGCTCGCGGTAAACTAAGGTGTCTATGACGCCGTCTTGACGGGCAAAAAGAAATCCCTCGGTCGCCGATCTCAATCCAGCAGACTTGAGAAACATGCTGGACAGACCCATCGAGAGCTCTTCTCTACTTATGATGCCGTAGAACTTACCATGGAGGGGTTTCTCAGCATGTTCTCTTAGTAGGAGCGTATGTTCTGCTTCCTGCATACGACTTTTGAGCACCAGAGGTGTTAGTGATGCTAGGCCACGTGTAATGTCGCTAGAATTAAATGGGAGATCAAGCTCCTCTGCGGCCCTATCTGCTGCATGGTATAGAAACACCGCAGCATTGGCGACTTCATGTTGATGTACGAGTCGCATAAGGGAATCCGTGCTTTTTAGAACTGAGCAGGCTGTAGCCAGAACCGTTCTTCGATGAAGACACTCTAAGCTTAGCAATACTCTACCCCCTTTATCGCGAGGGAGAGATATTCGAGGTACGGAAGTTCTAGGATGAAGACTTCGTTGTATTGTCATCATCTTGCGTGTGCTTCGATCAAGTTGTTTTAACTCATCGACGTTCCATTTTACTGCAACAAACGTGTAGAGCAGTATAGGAACGGCCAGCATATTGGTCGCCTGGATCTTATTCTTTCCAGATAATTCGGAAGCCCAAATTTTTCTGAGAATTTGGCGATACCTTTTTCCAAGGGCCGTTTTCAAGTTATGCACATTTTGGGTTTCCGCTTGCGGTATTCCAAGATATGTATATGTTTCTCCAATACCAAGATGTTGAATGGTATTTCCGCCTATGAGTTGAGCATCTTGATCGTCACTGGATGATGTAGTTTCTAGTCTTCCTTGGTGTAGGTGGACGCAGGCACACTTGTCCAGTCCGAAGCTCATGCCAATCGCTTTAGAATACCTATTTACCGCATCTACAAGGATGTTAAGGTCCTTTTTTGAGGAAGCAAAGAGTTTAAGGTCGTCCATGTATAAAAGGTGGTTGACCTTATATTTTCTTCTGTTCGGCGGGCCACATAGGTATCCCGAGCTTTTGCCTCGGAGCACAATAGATAGAGGCAAGAGGGAGATGCAGAAATGTATCGGACTTAGAGAGTCTCCTTGAAAGACCCCCCTCTCATAAGTGACAAAGCTTGTAGTCACTTGTCTTTTGTCAGATGTTATGACAAATCTTGTCCGCCACAAGAGCATAAGCTCTTTTATGCATCTCACTATTTTTGGATGCACCTCCATGCACTCAAGCAGCTTAATAAGTAGCTCATGGTTCGTGTTATCGAATGCCTTACGGTAATCAATCCAAGCCATGGACAGATTGCGTCGATACCTGATCGAGTCCTGGGTAATACACCTGTCTATTAACAGGTTCTCCCTGCAACCTGCCAGCCCTCTCTTGTATCCACGTTGTTCGACTATTACACTCCATACCGGCTCGATAGATGTCAATATCCTCTCTTTGAGGATGCCAGTGAATTGCTTGTAGCTGGTGTTTAAACAAGCTATGGGCCTGTAGTTGTTTGGACTTGACAAATCTCCGGCCTTAGGGATCAATACCGTGCGTCCTTCCACTAGCCACTGCGGGACGGGTTGTTCTCCGTTCAAGAAAGTAGTAAGTATACGAGCTAGATGTTGGTGCGTAGAAGTAAACTTCTTCCACCAAAAGTTGTTGATTTTATCTGGTCCTGGCGCAGAAAAGTTCTTAGTTCTAGCGATAACTTTTTTCACTTCTTCAGCAGTAATTAGTGGACACTCTTCCTCTGAACCTTGTAACCTTTGCCTTAGGCAAAAGTTACGAAAGAGTGATATATCAGAAGCGTCTTCATTTAGCTGATAAGTATCTCCATATACTTGCTCCCAGAAGACTTAAATCTCTTCTCGACTAGGCGGATTTTTAACTACACATGACGCTTTATTGAACAGACGGGAAGGATTAGTAGAAAAGGTGGAATTTTCCTGAATCCACTTAACTCGCCGTTCAAGGCGCTGTTTCGCTGTTGAAAGAGATCTCACTTTTTGCGTCCAGTGCTGCTTGATGGTCAACAGTTTACACTTGTTCAGCGTGTGATTTGCTTTCCTCAAGTTTCGAGCAAGTGCCATAACTTTTGGAGTGAACTTTTTATTTGATGTTATGTAGCTAATCACGTACTGAACATTTGATTCATGCCGTCTCGCCGTTTCAGTTTTTAACTGAAGCTGTGCAATGCGCTCGCGTGTCTTACTCAGACGTACCGAAGTATCGTTACTTCTATCGTCGCTAAGCAGGGAGACCGCCTTCTCGTAAACTACACAGTTCAGATTCCAGAGATTAACGTCTTCGGGGAGCAAATCGCGGAGAGCAGTATTAGCTTCAGCTAATTTGTCCATCCTGAGGAAGACTTTTTGGTGGACAGATCTCCTACTTCTCATGTTGGCATTATCGGCTATCTGCAAAGGTGGTCTTGTTGGAACGGGTGGACTGTTCGCTGGAGGATGTTGCTCCTCTTCCTGTTGATAAAGAGCTTCATATCCGTTTTTTTGCAAGGAGGATACCTGATCTCTTAAATACTGAGGCGTTTTATAAGCATATTCCGGGTGCATATTGCCCCAACGGTAATGTAACCTCTTCATGAATCCTCTCCGCGCCGGTGAGCTTCTTAGCCAACAGGTAAGAAGGTCCCTCCTGAGTTGGTCCGACCATTTAAATCGATGTTCTTGCGTTTGTCCGGGGTCATTGCCTGGTCGTCGCTGGACATTAATTGTTGACAATTAATGTCCAGGGCTTAAGATGGTTACAGCCCAATATGTCGAAGGCATTTTTGGTTAGTTTTGAATTTTTATATTTTTTGAATAATTATTACATTAATTCATTAATAATATTAATAATAATAACATGAATAATAAAATAATGAATTTATAATAATTCATTATTAATTTAATTATATTAATAATTATTGTATAATGTTGTATTATTATTTTATTATTAGGGAAGTTGTAGGCTCCGGAAGCTTCGATCATGATTCCTTAAAGAAACCAATCCCAAAGCTACTGGAACATGTACGTCATCCGCTTCTGCTCCTTCTGTCCTAGAAGGTAAGCAAGAGCGGGAAATTTACGCGTGATAACATCGGGCAACACTGTTCCCTGGTGTCAGGTCTCTAGCCGCGGATGACCTTACGCGGCAGACAAGACAGTTGGAGATGAAGGTTTCACCTCTGGATACTTTTTTAGAGCTACCAATCTTTGTAGAATTTAAGAGGAACAGTGTTGATGGACCAGATGGAGTGATCCCAGGAGAACAGCCTTTTGCATCCGGTTCGCGATGAAATGAGCCTGACTCTGGCAAGCCGGAATCTTGTTGAGTTGGCTAATAAATGAAGCTTTCATACCTCCAAGGCAGCCGATTATGAGAATTATAAGATGGACTTTGTAGCCTTGGTACAGCTTACTCAGCTCGAAAAGAAGTGCTTGATATTTCGCCTGTTTTTCTCCCTCCTTTGCCGTGATATTACCATCGGCTGGTGCCGAGAATTCAATCACGTAAATGATCTTGTTCTTCAGATCTTGGAGGACAATGTCAGGCTTCGTAGCACTGATACGTTGAGTGGTGGAGATTGAGAAATTCCAGTAGATCTTACACTGATCATTCTCCACGACTGACTCGAGTTCCCCCTGGGCGTATAGCAAGACGGGCAATAGATCAACACCATAGAAATGCCTAAGATGGTAATATATCACTTTTAGAGCTGCATTGTGTCTCTCTATGTACGCGCAGCGTGCATATTTAGAGCATCCACTGAGAACATGTCCAAGTGTTTCGGGCTCTAGCTTGCACGCTCGGCAGTTGGTATCGCGTACAGGTATTTTCATTATGCGCTCGCGGTAAACTAAGGTGTCTATAACGCCGTCTTGACAGGCAAAAAGAAATCCCTCGGTCTCCGATCTCAATCCAGCAGACTTGAGAAACATGTTGGTCAGACCCATCGAGAGCTCTTCTCTACGTAGGATGCCGCAGAACTTACCATGGAGGGGTTTCTCAGCATGTTCTCTTAGTAGGAGCGTATGTTCTGCTTCCTGTATACGACTTTTGAGCACCAGAGGTGTTAGTGATGCTAGGCCACGTGTAATGTCGCTGGAATCAAATGGGAGGTCAAGCTCCTCTGCGGCCCTATCTGCTGCATGGTATAGAAACACCGCAGCATTGGCGACTTCATGTTGATGTACGAGTCGCATAAGGGAATCCGTGCTTCTTAGAACTGAACAGGCTGTAGCCAGAACCGTTCTTCGATGAAGACACTCTAAGCTTAGCAATCCTCTACCTCCTTTATCGCGAGGGAGATATATTCGAGGTACGGAAGATCTAGGATGAAGACTTCGTTGAATTGTCATCATCTTGCGTGTGCTTCGATCAAGTTGTTTTAACTCATCGACGTTCCATTTTACTGCACCAAACGTGTAGAGCAGTATAGGAACGGCCAGCATATTGGTCGCCTGGATCTTATTCTTTCCAGATAATTCGGAAGCCCAAATTTTTCTGAGAATTTGGCGATACCTTTTTCCAAGGGCCGTTTTCAAGTTATGCACATTTTGGGTTTCCGCTTGCGGTATTCCAAGATATGTATATGTTTCTCCAATACCAAGATGTTGAATGGTATTTCCGCCTATGAGTTGAACATCCTGATCGTCACTGGATGATGTAGTTTCTAGTCTTCCTTGGTGTAGGTGGACGCAGGCACACTTGTCCAGTCCGAAGCTCATGCCAATCGCTTTAGAATACCTATTTACCGCATCTACAAGGATGTTAAGGTCATTTTTTGAGGAAGCAAAGAGTTTAAGGTCGTCCATGTATAAAAGGTGGTTGACCTTATATTCTCTTCTGCTCGGCGGGCCACATAGGTATCCAGAGCTTTTGCCTCGGAGCACAATAGATAGAGGCAAGAGGGAAATGCAGAAAAGTATCGGACTTAGAGAGTCTCCTTGAAAGACCCCCCTCTTATATGTGACAAAGCTTGTAGTCACTTGTCTTTTGTCAGATGTTATGACAAATCTTGTCCGCCACAAGAGCATAAGCTCTTTTATGCATCTCACTATTTTTGGATGCACCTCCATGCACTCAAGGAGCTTGATAAGAAGCTCATGGTTCGTGTGATCGAATGCCTTATGGTAATCAATCCAAGCCATGGACAGATTGCGTCGATACCTGATCGAGTCCTGGGTAATACACCTGTCTATTAACAGGTTCTCCCTGCAACCTGCCAGCCCTCTCTTGCATCCACGTTGTGCAACTATTACACTCCATACCGGCTCGATAGATGTTAATAACCTCTCTTTGAGGATGCCAGTGAATAGCTTGTAGCTGGCGTTTAAACAAGCTATGGGCCTGTAGTTCTTTGGACTTGACAAATCTCCGGTCTTAGAATCAATACCGTGCGTCCTTCCACTAGCCACTGCGGGTAGGGTTGTTCTCCGTTTAAGAAAGTAGTAAATATACGAGCTAGATGTTGGTGCATAGAAGTAAACTTCTTCCACCAAAAGTTGTTGATTTTATCTGGCCCTGGCGCCGAAAAGTTCTTAGTTCTAGCGATAACTTTCTTCACCTCTTCAGCAGTAATTAGTGGACACTCTTCCTCTGGATCTTGTAACCTTTGCCTTTGGCAAAAGTTACGAAAGAGTGATATATCGGAAGCGTCTTCATTTAGCTGATAAGTATCTCCATATACTTGCTCCCAGAAGATTTGAATCTCTTCTCGACTAGGCGGATTTTTAACTACACATGACGCTTTATTGAACAGACGGGAAGAATTAGTAGAAAAGGTGGAATTTTCCTGAATCCACTTAACTCGCCGTTCAAGGCGCTGTTTCGCTGTTGAAAGAGATCTTACTTTTTGCGTCCAGTGCTGCTTGATGGTCGACAGTTTACACTTGTTCAGCGTGTGATTTGCTTTCCTCAAGTTTCGAGCAAGTGCCCTAACTTTTGGAGTGAACTTTTTATTTGCTGTTATGTAGCTAATCACGCACTGAACATTTGATGCATGCCGTCTCGCCGTTTCAATTTTGTACTGAAGCTGTGCAATACGCTCGCGTGTCTTACTCAGGCGTACCGAAGTTTCGTTACTTCTATCGTCGCTAAGCAGGGAGACCGCCTTCTCGTAAACTACACAGTTCAGATTCCAGAGATTAACATCTTCGGGGAGCAAATCGCGGAGAGCAGTATTAGCTTCAGCTAATTTGTCCATCCTGAGGAAGACTTTTTGGTGGATAGATCTCCTACTTCTCATGTTGACATTATCGGCTATCTGCAAAGGTGGTCTTGCTGGAACGGGTGGAATGTTCGCTGGAGGATGTTGCTCCTCTTCCTGTTGATAAACAGCTTCATATCCGTTTTTTCGCAGGAAGGATACCTGATCTCTCAAATACTGAGGCGTTTTATGAGCATATTCCGGGTGCATATTGCCCCAACGGTCATGCAACCTCTTCATGAATCCTCTCCGCGCCGGTGAGCATCTTTGCCAACAGGTAAGAAGGTCCCTCCTGAGTTGGTCCGACCATTTAAATCGATGTTCTCGCGTTTGTCCGGGGTCATTGCCTGGTCGTCGCCTCGGTTCGTTCCTATTGCCACTCCCAACTGAACCATGGCCTGCATCCGAGAGAGGCCTATTGTGGGTGGCACTGCGCGATACTTGTGTCGTAACCGCATAATTCGTTGCATTGGGGAGTTAGCCCAAAGCAACGCGGCTGACTGCAAGAGCAGGAGCTCTCGGGCGATGGGGTCGCCACATCCCTACGCCTTATGGCTCTCCGGCGGGGAATCGAACCCCGGTCTCCCGCGTGACAGGCGGGGATACTTACCACTATACTACCGAAGTATTATTATATTATTGTTGTTATTATTGTTATTAATAATCTAGTTATTACAAATAATAGACTGGTGACTTGTATGGAATATATAGTCCGTAAATGCGCTTTAAATAATCGGTTATTCCTAAAAAGGCTTGAATTCGGAAATTATTTATACTAAAGAACAATAAGAATATTAAAAATGAATTATTTATGTTTTCTAAGTACATCTAAGTTAAATATGATACATATCAAGATTATTTTTTATTTTCTTCAGAGAAAAAAACTTGCGTTGAATAAATAATTATACTGAAACAAAAATTCATAAATATACTGCATAAGCTTTCTTACAAATTTACTGCTGATCATTTCTAAAAAAAAAAGTTTAAATCCATTCACAATTGCAACCTGTAGACGGAAAAAGTAAACCCCAAATGTTTTATTCTTACTCCGGACTTTGCCTGCGCCTGTCGGGCACTTCGCGATTTTCCTAGGCAGAGTCCGAAGTGAAAGTGCTACTTCGGACTTTGCCTGACACCGCTCAGGCAATTCGCGGAGGGCCTAGGCAGACTGCGGTGTGCCGGCACTTCGGACTTTGCCTGTAACATATACATTTCGTTCTATATAATATATAAAGTAATACAAGGACCATAGATGCGTAACCTACGTACTAAAGCGAAGTCATAGCATTTTCGGTCCAAGTTTCAATTCTTTGTCGGCTTTGTATATCATCCAGGAGATTATTGCTTTCATCGAGACTGATTCTAGTGCTTCGCAATTGATTTATGTTAAGAAGACTAGGAACTTTAAATAACTTATCGTTTAACAAGTGAATTTGTTTATCTCTAAAATCATTAACGTAATTTATTTTTATGTCATAACTCCTGGTGATATTTTTGCTTGAATTTAAAGGTAGTCTGATATTTTCTGTCATTAATTTACATTTATCTCCTGTTATCAAGAAAGTTCCAATTAGTTTCTTATTATATATGTCATTTTCGCAAATAAAATCGATAGAGGTTTTCGCTATTAATATTATAATGTAACCATTGCCTGTTTTAATAAAGCTTTCTTTACTGAGCACAAAAGGTCAAGTAACGCAATATTTCTGCATATTTTTAATTAAATCCGAATCGCAGTTGTCTGTGGCATAAAGTGAAAAGTCAGGTTGTTGTCTTTGACAAATCCTGTATCCTTCAATCCATTTACATTTGTCTAATTCGTCTTTGTCGAACGGAGAAAAGCTACCTTGGTTGAATAATAAGAACTCATGTTCAGGGATAATGCTTACATATCCGGTATCTAGCTTTTCAGGTATAGGGATTATCCTAAGGATTTTGATTTCCTCTTTGTTTATAACAGGGATCCTAATAATATACACGAGTTGATACTTGATGATGGCAATTTTGATAGTAGAAGAGTCCATGATGTGCTGGATGTTTTCTTCGCTCTTATCAATATGGTGTCGCGTTTTATACGTAAATTCGAATTCTCTAAGTGTTTCTTCCAACATCTTAGGCGTTAAAATTTATGGGTGTAACAATACCATGTTTTCGAAAATTTATGGCATTTATTGCTGTATCAAGATCTTAATTTAATTCGTCGATCAGAATTCCTACTATTATTAATCTTCTTTGAATGCATAGTGACCGAGTGTTATTGTTTGTTTTTTCTCTAATTTGATTCAGAAATTCATTTTCACGGGCTAAATTTTGATTTGTGTCTTTATAGTCTTGAGAAGAAGAATCAAGTAGTAGTTTGATGATTTTGGTTTGATTCTTTATGGTCTGTGCCATAATTTTGTTGTCATTGAACATTTGTTCAAATTGTTTATTTATCAACGGCAGGTCACTACCGTCTAATGTTCCAAATAGTTCTTTTGACGCGTCGCCTACGAAATTAAACAGTCCGCGCTTGTAACGACGTTTTCCTACAACATTATTCAATAATATTTCTTCTGTTTTCAACCTATTTCAATTCTTTGATGTTTACTCGAGTGCTCAGAGCCCCGAGCACCGTTGCCAAAAGAAAAATCAAGGTGCCCATCCTAGAACTAAGGCATTAACTGGTTAGCGTGGATACGGCTTCTTTTGTCATTTAGTAGAATTACGTAATTATTATTGTCTAACTTTTCTGTGATTACAGCTGGCCCTACCCAACTAGGAGAGAGTTTGTTTTGTTTTTGGTGATTGATGAGTTTAACCAAATCTCCTGGTTCGTATATAGTATGAGGTAAAACAATTTTTGAGTCTCGAAGTCGCTTGTATTTTTCTCTTTGAATCTGCAATCTCTCTCGAGCTTTTCTCAAATAATTTTCGTGTCTGTTTTTCCACATCTCGATCAATTCAGAATACTTTAAGCTTGGTGTTGTAGCCAGAGATGAAGGTAAATTAGCTTCTCTGCCGAAAGTGAGTTCAAACGGAGTGAAACCAGTACCAGCAGTAGCAGGAGTTCCAGAAACGATGGAAATGATGGACACGGACGTCAACATACCGATGACAACAACGGTCAGCTTGATGGAGAAGGGCAAAGCACCGAATATTGAAGTTGCTGCCAGGATTACTGGGGATACTTTGCGAGAGAATTGCAAAGCACTGGAAGCAAAGGAGGAAAAAATATTGATGAAAGTTTATGGAGGGATTCTCAAAATGACAAAGTACATGGAGGGTAGATCCAACATTGACAAACCAATCAAGACTGGCTTACCAGTGGCTAGGGGCGACATGGCACTTCTACTTGAATGCAGAATTGCTCTGAAGACGGCAAGAAGAAAACTTGAAACTTGCGAAGAAGAGCAAAAGGCACGTACTCTTGTAGCAGGAGTACAACTACAAAAGGACAAAAGTAGTAACATAGAGAAGACACCTGGATCTCTGGCCAAAAGAAAGAGACACGTATCAAGCACGCCGAGCCCCGAGAGTGCAGAAACCTCGAGGCCTACCAAAAAAGCCCAGGTTGAGGGCAACAAACCAGCTTGGAATGAGGTCGTTCGCCGCGGCAAAAAGGACAAGAGACAGCAGGCAAGCAACACGACCGAAATAGTCGAAAAGAAAGAATACAGAAAACGCAAGAAAGTTGGACCTGAAGCCGTGATTATCACACCAGTAGCCGGACGCAGCTTCAGAGAAGTTGTCAAAGACATTAGGGCAAATGTCAAGCCGGATGAAATGGAGGTTGAAATTAGGGCAATTAAGAAAGCCCGACAGGGAAATCTGCTGCTGGAACTGGGTGCGTCAGACGAAAATCGCGCAAAGTTCAGTGATGCGCTGCAGAAGGCCATCAAGGAAACTGAAGATGTCCGGCAGGTGGCGCCGCGTGCTCAGATCCAGATACGGGATCTAGACGTTGCAACTACCGCAGATGAAGTAAAGGAGGCACTGATACGTGTCCTAGGACAGGAAGCAGTGGAGAATATGATGGTTAATATGACCAAGACTGAGTTCCGGGGTAGCCTAATGGCTTTCGCCGAACTGAAAGAAACAGATGCCATCAGGGCAAGTCAGTTCGGCCACATCAAAATCGAGTGGGTCAGCTGCAGGGTCCGAATCAGAATGAAGGCTAAACGTTGCTATCGCTGTTGTGACTACGGTCACAGCGCGATGGAATGCAAGGGATTAGGCAGGAGAGGTCAGTGCTGGAAGTGTGGTGTGGAAGGCCACATAGCGGCGCATTGCACGAATGCAGCCAAGTGCCCTCTTTGTTCCACGAGAGAGGATGGCAAGCCAGTTGACCATATACTCGGGTCAGCTAAGTGTGCAGCCTATAGAGAGGCCGAAATAGAGTGCCAAAAAAGATCGGGATGGCGGTGGTGCTTCAAGGAAACTTGAACCGCAGTAAGCTAGCTCAATCGCTCATGTATCAGCTGGTAATAGACAAGGGCGCTGACATTTTTATAGTCAGCGAACAATACGAAAGAAGGAAAGGCTCTGGCTGGTTTCAGGACACGAGTGGTACAGCAGCGATCTGGGTAATAAACAGCACCCAGTTTCCGGTACTCAAATACGGCGGTGGTAATGGATTCGTGTGGGCGACAAGCGGCACGTCTACAATTGTGAGTTGCTATCTCTCGCCAAATGAGGGAATGGCGGTCTTTCGCGGAAAGCTGGAAGCAATTGAAGACCTGTGCCGTAGCCTGGACGGAGAAATCATGCTGGCAGGCGACTTCAATGCTAAGTCATGCGAGTGGGGCATGTCATGGACTGACAGAAGAGGTCGAGAAGTCACTGACATGGCAGCCATGCTAGATCTGACCATCCTGAACACCGGAAAAAGAACGACCTTCAGAAGGGCGGGTTACCGAGAAACGATACTCGACATTACCATGGCTTCACCAGAAGCATCGCAAGGGGTCAAAGACTGGAAAGTACTGGAAGACTTCACAGCAAGTGATCACTAGTACATCTATTTCCAGATGGGGTGCGAAGCCCAGAGGTCAAAAATCTGCAAGCCACAAAAAGGTGAGAGTGAATGGAATGTGGCTAAACTAGATACTGCCAAACTCCTTGGCTTTATTGCTGAAAATGGAGGTAGTATGCTGGAAGAGAAAAAATACACCACAGTTTCAAAAAATTATGCAGAGAGCCTTGTTGATAACACAATGCATCTAATAAGGAAAGTGTATGATGCCTCAATGCGGAAGAAATTTGGGAAGATCCACAAACCCCCGGTATATTGGTGGAACGAAGAAATAGCCGAGCTAAGAAAGAGGTGTTTCCAACTCAAGCGGAAGGTGCCTCGGGCTATGAAAAAAGGTCAGGAAGCTTCTCGAGCGAAAAGGGAATACCTGAATACCAAAAAGGTTCTAAATCGGGCCATTAACACTAGTAAGCACAACAAATGGGCTGAAGTTCGTGCGACAGTTGACGCGGACACTTGGGGTCTTGGGTACCAGTTAGTGACTGGCAAACTTTATAGAAGATCCCCGGTCGCTATCATGGAACCGCAGATGATGGAACAGATAGTGGGTGAATTGTTTCCCATGCACCCAGATAGGGTCATCACGGAAGAATCGCTACCTGAAGCAGTCCCTCTTTCCACCAAGGAGGAGCTGTGGACGGCTGCAGATAGGATGGTTAACGGAAAGGCACCAGGTCCTGATGGCATACCGACGAACGTCATTAAAGCGATTGCGAAGGAATACCCACATGTGCTCTTAAGCATTTTCAATGCTTGCCTTGTAGCTGGAGTCTTCCGCTCTAGGTGGAAGAAGCAAAAACTGGTTTTGCCGGACAAAGGAAAGGGGCCGCCCATTACACCGTCGTCATACAGGCCTCTCTGTATGCTGGACGTTGTGGGCAAGCTCTTCCAACAACTCATACGTGCCAGACTGAGAACGGCAATCGAGGCTGCGGGGGGTCTGGCTGTGAATCAGCATGGCTCCCGAGAAGGAAGGTCAACAATTGGAGCCATACTAGACGCGCTAAGAGATGCAGAAACAGCATGGAGCGGAAACCGCAGATCTAGGAAGGTTTCTGTTATGGTTACCTTTGATGTCAGGAATGCCTTCAACTCCGTTAGGTGGGTCGACATTCTTGATGTATTAGAAAGATGGTTCAGAGTTCCTGCATATATTCGACGTATCATCAGTAGCTATCTGAGCGAAAGATGCCTTATGTATGAAACCCTTGAAGGCACGCACACTACCAAGGTGACCGCGGGAGTTGCCTAGGGATCGGCTCTTGGGCCGGATCTCTGGAATGTGGTTTACGATGAAGCTCTGACTATGAAGTTGCCAGTATACATCAAACTGGTGGGCTTCGCCGATGATCTTGCTGCTACAATTATAGCGAGAACCGAGGAAGAAGCGAAATCAAGAGTGGCACTCATTTCAGCGAAAGTCAGAAATTGGCTTGAGGATCATGGGACCATCATCAGGAAACCTTTCTCGGTCGATATCGCCGGACATGATGTACAAGCGAAGAGCGCATTGAAGTACCTGGGAATGTGGGTTGATGAGAAATTGACTTTCTTGCAACAGATCAACAAAGCCGCTGACAAAGCTGCAAGAGGAGAGTTCTGATGAGCGTGACCCACTCCATTATGCTCTACGGAGCGGAGGTTTGGGCCGATGCTCTGAAGATCAACAAGCATAGGGACAAGCTCATTATGATACAAAAGAAGGGTGCATTGAGAGTGGCATGTGCATACACGTCGGTCTCTGGACCAGCGGTGCTGGTCATTACCGGAACCATACCCATCGACCTACTCGCAGCCGAACGGAAGAGGATCTTTGAGGCTAAGAAGCTAGGAGGTGGGAAGGATGTAGCAAAGAAAGAAAGGGCAAAAACCTTGATAAAGTGGAAAGAAGAATGGGATGCAGAAACGAGAGGCAGGTGGACTGCCAGAATTCTTGGCGATCTGTTTAAGTGGGTCAGCAGGAAACATGGTGAGGTAAATTTCTAACTCACACAGTTCCTGTCCGGCCATGGTCACTTCAACGAATACCTGCATCGTAGGAAAAAAAGTACTCACGGGAATGTGATTACTGTGCACACGAGTTGGATAATGCCGAGCATACCTTTATTAGATGCGAGAGATGGCTGATAGTAAGGCAAGAGCTAGAGATGGATCTAGGCATATCACCTACGCCAGACAACATAGGGGAGTTAATGTTGACCTCGCAGAGGAAGTGGGAAAGCATAAACAGATACGTCACAATGGTATTACGACAGAAAAAGATGGACGAACAAGAAACAGAACGAGAGAGCAGCCACACCGACAACAGGTGAGCTAACAAACCCCTAAAAAAAAGAAATAAATAAAAAAAAATGAAATAAATAAATAAATAAAATGATAATAAAAAATAAAAATAAAAAAAACAGGGGCTTGGGTTGCACGGCACATGCTGCAGTCGGTATGCTGCATGAAAATGTCCATGACGGCAATACAAGATGAAAGCCGAAGCTCGGCTTAATGGCCTTTGGCCTGGGACTCTGAAGTAATGCGATAAGCGGTTCCGGAGTCCTGGGTTGGCGGGAATAGGAGTTAAGGTTTAGTGGGTAGGTGCCGTTTGGTAAGTCCCACACTCACCTTTGTTCCTTGTGGGCTGCGCGCCTATGTGTGCTTCTCACGCGTATGTATATTATGTACATATGCGTGAGATGCATCTACTGGGCTCGTGGTCCCCAAGGTTCGAATGTGGCTGGTGCATGAGCATTTTCCGTTTTTACTTCTTCAACGAAAAAAAAGTACCTTCATGTTTCATAGTGTTGTGAGCAAGTGTTAGTATCTTTAGGTTCTTGTCCCATTCGTTCTGGTTGTCTTCGATGCCCGTTTTTAACACATTTTTAATTGTTGAATGTGACCTTTCAAGTGATCCATTGCATTGGGGGTGGTAAGCAGTTGTCTTGATGTGCTGTATTCTGAATAAGTATTCGAAGTCCTGAATTAATTGTGAAACAAAGTTTTGTCCTTGGTCTGTTAGTATACTTCTGGGTGATCCGAATATACACATATGAACTACCGTCGGAAATTATGCGCACGACTCGTGTGAGTGCTATTAAAAATCACTGCTGACTTTGAACCACGATATTTCGGCGAAAAAAAGACTTGCACTTGAGAAGTTCAAAAAAAAATTCAAGATTTTCTCAAATTTTCTACCTCAAATTCAACTTTTATCATGACCTAGAAAAATCTTTTCAAAACCCTGAAAATTATACGACATTGAGCCTGACATCTTATCTTTAATTTAAGCCAAGAAAACTTAGAAAATCTTCATGGGTGCCCGAGATATGATTAAAAATGTTCAATCGTATCTGAGCTCAATTTTAATCGACGATCACGGTTCTCGGCCGGTCTACTGCTCGTCTCCTTCGTTGAGGCAGAACCAAATAGGCCACGCACAGAGGTGGCGCCTAAGTGAACATTGTCCTATTCTTTAATATGGAGATAATATTAGATTCAAATATTTGTTAACAATCACAAATGACAATAATTTTTTTTTTCATTCACCATAATTTGAAATGAAAACTACTAATAAACAGATCGAAAAGTATAAGAGGCGCCACCTTAGTGCGTGGCCTATTCGGTCCTGCCTCAACGAAGGAGACGAGCAGCAGACCGGCCGAGAACCGTGATCGTCGATTAAAATTGAGCTCAGATACGATTGAACATTTTTAATCATATCTCGGGCACCCATGAATTGTATAATGTTGTATTATTATTGTTTTGTTATATTATTGTTGTTATTATTGTTATTAATAATGTAATTATTACAAATAATAGACTTTACGTAAATGCGCTTTAAATAATCGGTTTTTCCTGAAAAGGCTTGAATTCAGAAATTACTTATACTAAAGAACAATAAAAATATTAAAAATGAATTATTTATGTTTTCTAAGTACATCTAAGTTAAATATTGATACATATCGAGATTATTTTTCATTTTCTTCAGAGAAAAAAACTTGCGTTGAATAAATAATTATACTGAAACAAAAATACATAAATATACTGCATAAGCTTTCTTACAAATTTAATGCAGATCATTTCAGCGGAAAAAGTAAACCCCAAAGGTTTTATTCTTACTCCGGACTTTGCCTGCGCGTGTCGGGCACTTCGCGATTTGCCTAGGCAGAGTCCGAAGTGAAAGTGCTACTTCGGACTTTGCCTGACACCGCTCAGGCAATTCGCGGAAGGCCTAGGCAGACTGCGGTGTGCCGGCACTTCGGACTTTGCCTGTAACATATATATATATAATTTAAAAAAAAGTTAAACAACCACCGCAGGGTACCACTAAGAGCAACTGCCATCTAAAAAGAAAATTTCAATAGCCCCCAGTAGAACCGCGGTAAAATACACCTATGGCCACGTCTCACATCCGTGAGATGGGTGGTCACAGGGAACGACAAAATCACAACGACAGGCCGGCGAAAACCTCGTGTGTCTTGAGGACACGAAGCGGCCCAAGGATGACAGCTTTCTGCATCCATCTCGCAAGTGCCTTGGCATATTTTTGGCACGCGGGTATGGCTTTAAGGTTACGAACCAGTGATAATTTAGCACCTTAAGAGCACCTATCACAAGGACAATTACTTGTACCGAATATTTTGGGTCCAGTCGTTGGAGCTCTCTTTTAAGGTCTTGATACATCTCCTCTTTTTCTTTCTTCTTTGCAGTGATGTTGTATTCGGACGGAGCCGAGAATTCGATCAAGAATATCGTTCGTTTCTCGAAGTCTTGGAGAACAATGTCAGGCCTCGGCAGGAGCGTTCGGCAGGGCAGGGTCGCGACCAACACCGTAAGAGCGACAGAGGTGGTAATAAAGTACTCTTAGGGCCGCATTATGTCTATAGATATACGTTGTTCCTCCGTGGGTCGGACACCCCGATAGTATGTGTTGTAGGTACTCAGCGTGTGCATGACACGCTCTGCACCTATCACTGGGAACTTCTTGACATAAAATGCGGGCGCGGTATGCTAAGGTGGAGATTACACCGTCCTGGCATGCGAAAATGAAGCCCTCTGTACCCGAATTGAGCCCTGATGATTTGAGGAAAGCAAAAGTTTGCTCCTTTGACAAGGACTGTTTTTCTACATTTCTGTGAAAGTTTCCGTGCATATGCTGGTCGAGTAACTCTTGGTGAAATTTACTAACCTCTGCTTTCTTTACTTCGGCTTTTAGACGTGAAGCATCTAGATGGAGTGATGCACTTTCCTCACTTCTGATGTTGAAATTCAGGCCAAGGGCCTCGGCAGCTTTTTCCGCGGCTTTGTAAAGGAACGCTCCTTCACCAATCATCTCGCGGTTTCTGACCATCTTTAGGAGAGGATCTCTGCCATTCGCAACTATGTAAGCTGTACTTAAAACAATTGGGTTATGAAGACATTGGAGATTCAGAAGTCCGCGTCCGCCTTGACGGCGTGAAATGTATAATCGCGGAACTGACGAATTGATATGCAAGCTTTTATGCATATGCATGATCTTGCGCGTGGTGACATCAAGGGCCTTAAGCTCGTTCTTCGTCCATTGAACCACCCCAAACGAGTAGAGTAGAACCGGGACGGCAAGCATGTTAGTCGCAGATACCTTGTTCAACGCCGACAGATTGGAAGACCAAATCTGTCTAAGAAGATGCTTGTATCTGCTTCGGAGAGACTCCTTCACTGATGTTACGTCCTGAATGCGGCTTTGAGGCACGCCCAGGTATGTATAGGTCTTTCCAGTGTTAAGATGTCTAATTACACTTATATCCACAAGCTCAGGGTCCTTGGGAACGCCAGTAATCTTTCCTTTCTTCAAATGAATTTTGGCACACTTGTCCAAACCAAAGTCCATCCCAATCTGTCCTGTGTAGTTCTTGACGATATTTGTAGCAGTTTGAAGTTTGCTTTTACCAGCGGCATAGATCTTCAGGTCATCCATATAAAATAAATGAGTTACCTTATGCTCACGCTGATAGGTGTCGCCACAGAGGTATCCAGGAGAATTTCGTAGTGCGAGAGATAGAGGCAGAAGTGTGATGCAAAAAAGCAAAGGGCTCATACTATCCCCTTGAAAGACGCTCCTCTGGAAGGTGACCTTGTTCGTCGTCAGACGATGATTCGTAGATGAGATCGTAAATCTAGTTTTCCGAAGAGGCGTCAGTCTCTATGCATCTCACTATGTGTGGATGTACCTTCAAGCTTTCCAACAGACAGATGATAAGTTTATGAGAGGTTGAATCGAAAGCTTTCCGGTAGTCAATCCAGGCCATTGACAGGACGCGCTGATGGGCGGCAGCGTCTTTACAGACACACCTGTCAATCAGCAGGTTCTCTCGACAGCCTGCTACACCTTTTTTTCGAGCCTCGTTGTTCGTACATCTCTCGCCATACAGGCTCAATTCGTCGAACGATCCTGTTGTTTAGGACAGCTGTAAAGATCTTATACTGTGTGTTTAAACAAGTTATTGGCCTGTAATTATCCGGTCTGGACAAGTTGCCTTTTTTCGGTAGGAGTATAGTGCGTCCTAACACCAGCCACTGCGGAATGGGCGTCTTCGACTTTAAATATGAGGTGAATATGCGGGCCAAATGTTGGTGTACAGAAGTAAACTTCTTCCACCAAAAGTTCTTAATACAATCTGGTCCAGCACCGGAAAAGTTCTTCGTGCCCCTAAGTGCTTTTTTCACCTCTTCGGCAGTGACTGATGGGCACTCCTCCTCAGATTTTATGAGGCTGTCGCAAAACTCCTTAAAGCGGATGATATTGTCAGTATCTTCTTTCAACTCTGGTGTTTTCGGGATCTTGTACATCTCTCTCCAAAAAGTCTTTACCACCTTGGGCTTGGGTGGATTTTTTACAAAAACAGGGGGATCACTGAAGAGGCGTGATGGGTCAGCGAGAAACTTTCGATTCTCCCTGTTCCATCTCTCCCTCTTCTGTATGCTCCTCCTTGCGTCAGATAACAGCCTTATTTTGTCAACAATATGCTGCTTGATTGTCAGCAGCTTTGACTTGTTCAGTATGTGATTCAATGTCCTTAGTTCTTGGGCGAACTTTCGAACCCTTTCCGTGAACGGTCTACCAGATGTTATGTAGTCAATCACACATTGAACACGGGACGCATTCTGTCTTGCCCATTCAATTTTCTTGTTCAGTTGATGCAAGCTTCTTCTGGTCTTCTGATCCATCGTCGCTTTCAGCCTTCGATTTGAATCAGCCAAAGCTCTCGTAGCACCATAAACTGAGCAATTGATGGTCCAGAGGTCGGACTCTTGCGAGATATCTCCACGAAGGGAGGCATCCATTTCAGCCAGATCTTGGGTCTTAAGAGGAACTTGCATGTTGATGTTCCTTCTTGTACTGAAATTGCAATCATCTTCCAGAAGGTGCCTGCTTTCTGCGGTTGGTCTTAATGTCGTTTCATATTCGTCTGCAGCTTGTTCAAGCAGCGGTTGAGGAAGCGTTCCGCGTACATATCCATTTTTCCGGAGGTAGTCGGCTTCATTTCGCAAAGACTGTTGCGAAACGTATTGAAGCTCTGGGTGTTTCTGGCACCACAGAGTATGCATACGCGCATCGTAGCAGTCTAGCACGTCATTCTTAAGTTGATCCGTCCACTGAATGTGGGCGTTTCACCGGTTCGTCGTCGTGTTTCCATCTGAATTATTTTCAGCACCCCGAACTCTAGGATGATCGGCATTGTTTGCCGATCCATTGTCGGGTGCTCTGCGTGTTCGATCGTTTTGAACCGCATCTACAACATTTTGGTGGTTTGTTGGTTTCATTGTTGTTCCCACGAGCAGCTAGAGAAAGAGTTTGTCAATCCTTGTAGAGCCTCGCGTGCAAGGGTAAGGCTGATACTCTGAGACGTCGCCCGGTATCCCAGAGTCACCGTTAAAGACACCTCACCCAGGTGCCATGCAGCTTTCGGGTTGCGGATAGAGGGTCCACGTACCAAGGGTTTCTGCTGAATATGGTTACAATAATTAATAAGCAGTCGCAGACAATTGTCCAGGGATGGTGTTGAAGGAATAACCCCTAAGCGAAGGTGTGAGAACCAGAAGACGCTTGCATCAACTGAACAAGAAAATGGGCAAGACAGAATGCATCCCGTGTTCAATATGTGATTGACTACATAACATCTGGTAGACGCTTCAAGGAGTTTTGCGACAGCCTCATAAAATCTGAGCAGGAGTACCCATCAGTCGCTGCCGAAGAGGTGAAAAAAGCACTCAGAGGCACGAAGAACTTTTCCGGTGCTGGACCAGATTGTATCAAGAACTTTTGGTGGAAGAAGTTTACTTCTATACACCAATATTTGGCCCGCATATTCACCTCATATTTAAAGTCGGAGACGCCCATTCCGCAGTGGCTGGTGTTAGGACGCACTATACTCCTACCGAAAAAAGGCAACTTGTCCAGACCAGAGAATTACAGGCCAATAACTTGTTTAAACACACTGTATGAGATCTTTACAGCTGTCCTAAACAACAGGATCGTTCGACGAATTGAGCCTGTATGGCGAGAGATGTACGAACAACGAGGCTCGAAAAAAGGTGTAGCAGGCTGTCGAGAGAACCTGCTAATTGACAGGTGTGTCTGTAAAGACGCTGCCGCCCATCAGCGCGTCCTGTCAATGGCCTGGATTGACTACCGGAGAGCCTTCGATTCGAACTCTCATAGACTTATCATCTGTCTGTTGGAAAGCTTGAAGGTACATCCACACATCATCGTCGACGACGAAGAAGGTCACCTTCCAGAGGGGCGTCTCTCAAGGGGATAGTATGAGCCCTTTGCTTTTTTGCATCACACTCTGCCTCTATCTCTCGCACTACGAAATGCTCCTGGATACCTCTGTGGCGACACTAATCAGCGTGAGCATAAGGTCACTCATGTATTTTATATGGATGACCTGAAGATCTATGCCGCTGGTAAAAGCAAACTTCAAACTGCTACAAATATCGTCAAGAACTACACAGGACAGATTGGGATGGACTTTGGTTTGGATAAGTGTGCCAACATTAATTTGAAGAAAGGAAAGATTACTGGCGTTCCCAAGGACCCTAAGCTTGTGGATATAAGTGTAATTAGACATGTTAACACTGGAGAGACGTATACACCTGGGCGTGCCTCAAAGCCGCATTTAGGACGTAACATCAGTAAAGGAGTCTCTCCGAAGCAGATACAAGCATCTTCTTAGACAGATTTGGTCTTCCAATCTGTCGGCGTTGAACAAGGTATCTGCGACTAACATGCTTGCCGTCCCGGTTCTACGCTACTCGTTTGGGGTGGTTCAATGGACACAGAACGAGCTTAAGGCCCTTGATGTCACAACGCGTAAGATCATGCATATGCATAAAAGCTTGCATATCAACGCCCGCATTTTATGTCAAGAAGTTCCCAGTGATAGGTGCAGAGCGTGTCATGCACACGCTGAGTACCTACAACACATACTATCGGGGTGTCCGACCCACGCAGGAACAACGTATATCTATAGACATAATGCGGCCCTAAGAGTACTTTATTACCACCTTTGCCGCTCTTACGGTGTTGGTCGCGACCCTGCCCTGCCGAACGCTCCAAGGGATATAGAGTCAATTGTCCGAAACGAGAAGTGCCAGATTTTCTGGAACTACGATTTTCGGGCGGCAGTCTCCGTTGCGCACTCGAGGCCTGACATTGTTCTCCAAGACTTCGAGAAGCAAGCTATATTTGTGATCGAATTCTCGGCTCCGTCCGAATACAACATCACTGCAAAGGAGAAAGAAAAAGAGGAGAGGTATCAAGACCTTAAAAGAGAGCTACAACGACTGTACCCAAAATATTCGGTACGAGTGATTGTCCTTGTGATAGGTGCTCTCGGAGGTGCTAAATTATCACTGGTTCGTAACCTTAAAGCCATAACAGCGTGCCAAAAATATGCCAAGGCACTTGCGAGATCGATGCAGAAAGCTGTCATCCTTGGATCGCTTCGTGTCCTCAAGACACGCGAGGGTTTCGCTGGCCTGTCGTTGTGATTTCGTCGTGCCCTGTGACCACCCATCTCACGGATGTGAGACGTGGCCATAGGTGTATTTTACCGCGGTTCTACTGGGGGCTATTGACATCTTTTTTTAGATGGCAGTTGCTCTTAGTGGTACCCTGCGGTGGTTCTTTAACTTTATATATATATATATATATATATATATATATATATATATGAAGGGATCGAATAATCCTTCTATTATAGATTCGGATTGTGCATTTTTCAAAGGGATCAGCATTAGATATTTCGTTAAAATATCTTGGATACTCAAGATATATTCTTGTCCTTCAGTGCTCTTAGGCAGCGGGCCGAAGTTATCCATAGCTATCTTCTCATTTGGGTGAGTAGGTGTTGTATTTGGTAACAATTTTCCAAATAGATTCTCGGATGGAGTCTTCGACGTGATCTAGGCGTGTATTTTCTTTTAATTTTCTAATTCTCTCGGGGTTGAAGGGTACTCCTCCTCCATTTTTAGAATGAATTACGTCGCGCGATTTGATGTTAGTGACAATGTCAAAAGATATTTTGTCTGGTAGTCTTACCTGTTCATTTTTATAATTAAAATAAGGTAGTTTGATTCGATTATTTTTGCATCTGTATAGTCCATCCGGGATATTTTCTTGGTTTTCTATCCACACATCTTTATCTCTTTCTTCTGTCGGGATATAGCAGATTCTCATAACGTTCCTTTCAATAAAATATCTGTCGTTGTGTAACAACATCTTTTTGCCATCTAAATATAACCATTTATCTGTTAAATAGTGCTTGTTATATTTGTTTAAAAAAGGCAGTCCAATTATACCTTCTTCAGGTAGAGGGAAGTTGTCAGGTACAATGTGGAATGAATGTCTTTTCCCTAAATATTCAATGTGTTTTGCTAGGTGGCTTTGATGTTTATCATTGCCCATGCTGAAATTTTTTTTCATTCTAAATGGTTTGCATTCGATTGGGACATAGCCTTCCTTTATTAGATTGATGGGTGAGCCGGAGTCTACCAATAGCCTGTATTCTCGTCCGTGTCGCTTTCCGGCGACTGATTGTAATCGTCCATGAACGTCAGAGACTCTGCTTGTTGTAAATTTGTTTCCATTTGTTGCATTTCCTCCATCGGGAATTCCTGATTGCTTAAAAGTTCCTCGTGCTGTTCGCTGGTGCAGTATACTTGAGGTGGTCTTGTTGCGTTCATAACCTGCCAAAAATTTTGGGTTTTCGTATAGCATTGATTTGCTAAGTGTCCTAGGATGCCACATTCATGGCATTTCATTTTCGTTATGTCACTCAAAGGGAAATTTTGATTAGGAACGTGGGGTGTTGTATTGACTTGAGCTCTAGGTTGGGGTGTTAGTCAAAATTGTTGTTTTGGTTGGTAATTTAATGTTGGTAATGGTTGGGACGCTTTATACATTCGGGTTTTGTTTTTTTCTTTTAACCAAACTTCAGCTTCTAGAGCTTCCTGCAAAGCGACAGTTATTGTTTTAGGCTTCATGGGCCGGACCTGGCTAGTAATTTCATCCCTCAGATTCATAGCATATTTTTTAATGGCTAATTTTCCCTCCATCTCGAGTGCTATTTTCCGCTTCGTGCTTGAGCTGTATTCGGCCTTGCTTGACATTTTCTAAGTTAGTCCTGCATAATTCAATTGAGGTGGTTATTCCTAGATTAGAATGTAGTGCATTGTATAAATCCTCGTAATTATCGATAAAGATATTTCTGTTCGATCGTTTAGCGTTGCCAGTGATTTTTTCTGTCAATATATAGTCGAGTAATAAATTGGAATTACTGCAACGCAGTCTTGCTCGTTCTACGCTCTGTATAAAATCGTGAATCCCTACGTCGTCGCTACCGTTGAGAGTATCGACGGCGCGTATTATGTCCTTTGCTGAAGAAAGAGATTCCTGGCCTGTTATATTGTTATCTGATATCCTGACACTAGTAAGAGGTGCAATTATACGCTCTCCCGTTGGATGCTGTCTCAGCAGTTTCTCTTCGTCGAACGATACATCGCCTCGTCCGTTCTCATGGTGTCGCGTGGAGCTCGCTGTCTCGTCATCCGTTGCTAACGCATTTGTCTCTCGAGCTAACGCTGTTATCTCATTTCTTCGCATACTGTTTTCTTGATTAAGAATTTGTAGATTATTTTAAATCATCACTTGTCCTGTTTTTTCCAACTGATTTAATTTTTGCAGGATTTGTTGCAATGGATCTATTTCCCGATTGCTGAGGTTTTCAATGGAGTTTCGTGGAGATGGATTTAGGGAATTGATTGGTGAAGCCATAGCAGCTCGGAAAGGATTGAGAAACGCCAGTTTAAAAAATGATCTTTTTCGTAGATTTAGACCCTCACTTGCGCAATCGAGCTAATATAACTATCTCAACAATGCTCAAACAAAATTGTCATGACAATTAGTCCTCAAGAACGACGCTTAATGAGACTTATTCTGTGAGAGTACTTTTTACAGGAATAATATCTTACATCTAAGGTGCTTACTTTTATTGTCGCTGCTGCTTGGCAGGACGATGTCCGTAGATGTAGCACTGCGAGGTGATGTCCGTAGATGTAGCTCTGCAAGATGATGTCCGTGGATGATCACTGGTTGGCAGAAGTGGCTTCTTTCTCTGAGGTTTACCGCTGGATTGCGTACTCTAGGCTTTTACCGTCTCGATCGACGTTCCCAAATTTTTAATTGCAGGTTTTCTTGATGCTTCTGGTTTACGTACAATAGAGTTGACTTAGTGTTAGTTCAACTGCTAATTTCACCAAAAGATCTTACTAACCGTTTATCGAATTGATATCTGTGGATACAATCCGGAGTTCGTATTTTTACTTTTTTCGGATTCCCGGTTCGTCCAAGATAGGGCAGTTTGATTTTTTTTAACTTCCGTAGAAACTTGATCGTTTGTCGCTACCCTGGCAGGATCGCCAGAAAATGTAACGGGTCCGAATAAAAAGTTCAATTTTGTATTAACAATGTCAATTCGTCGTAACGAATTGAAGCACTTCATAAATTACTTTATTAAGCTGTATAGTGGAGGGGTAACGCCTTCGTTACAGCCTCTGATAAACTACACTGAAAAAAAGAATTTTCAGAACCAAGAAAATGCATTTACTTGAATCCTATTTCTTAGCATCAAGAAAATATTCTTTAATAGTAGTAATTTTTATTTAAACCAGACACATATCTTCTGTTGATCTGAAGAAATAAATTCTTTGGCTATATATTTTTGATTCAAACCAATATTCCTTACATTCAAGAAAACCATTTCATTGATTCCAAAAGTCTATATTGGTTGAAATCTGCTTAGTCATTCAAAGAAATATTTTTTTCATTCAATGAGTTAGATTCTTTGAATTGATTCGACGCATTTGGATCAAATAATTGTGCATACTTGAATCCAGTCTGTAAGTTTATTTTAATCAAAGTGATAATGAGTTAATTCAAAATAATATTAATTAAATTAAAAATATATTTATTTGCTACACAAAGATCATGCATTCATACCAATGCAGCATTTATTTAGATGAACAAGATATTGTGTTTACATAAATACTTATTTCTTCAGTTAAAGGAAATATTTCATTTTCTCACTAGAATTACATTATTTATAACAAATAAACATTTATTCCAACGAAGTAATTATTTTTTTAAATCAAACATTTAATTATTTGGCATAATTTGTTCCAATTGAATACTTCTTTAGATCAAAGAAATATGTTGTTAAATTCAATATCCATGTTTTTGATTCGAAGAAATATTTCTTTGGTATTTATGGTGAAGGTTAAATATGGCTTTCCACCTTATAATGTCCATGTTGCGATAGCGTCGTGGTCATCGCTCTGGACTTGACACTCGACGGACCCAAGTTTGATTCCTGCTGGAGGTGGATTTTTCATCGAATTTTTATGCTTCAGGTTCATCAAGATTTTAAATTATATGAGTTGTTTGAATTAAATATGTGTATAATAATAACAATGTTAATTATAATTCAAGCTGGAAGAATCCATTTGTTCATTCAGGACAATATGTACTGCAGTTGAAGTACGAACTACTTTGTTGCACTCGCGCATGGTTTAGACCAAAAAAATATTTGTTTGAACCAGTGGGATATTTTTTTGCTTCAAATACTTACAATTTTGATGCGAAGAAATAGTTTTATGAGCCAATAAAATATTTGCTCGACTTTGAAACATATTTCTTTCCATCAGTTCACATATTCTCATTTCAAAGAAATATTCATTCCCATTCATGGCACATTCATTTCGATCAATGAGTCATTTATTGGTTTACAATGTATATTTTTGTCTTTAATTAATATATTTCTTTGATTTAAAGAAATATTTCCCTCCTACCAATTGGTTTTATTTTGGATTCAAACTTTCACTTACTTCAGCCAAGTAAAAATTCACATGGTACAATTAATCCTATTTTTCAGTGTACGAAACTGCTATTGACGTCAATTACATATTTCTTTGTGTGAAAGAAATATTTTTTTGATTTTATCCAACATTTTTTGATATAAATCGCATTTTTCTTTCCAAGGAATTCCAATTTCTTCCATTCAATAATACCTTTCTTACACTTGAATACTGTTTCACAGAATCTTCTAAAGATTTATTTGAAAAAGTAGAGCGTTAATTTGAACCATTTCTCTTCTCGTCAACTGTAATTTCTTTGGTTCCAGGAAATATTTATTAAAGTTTACAGTACGCTCCTTTGAAACAAAGAATCAAATCTTTTAATTAAATAAACTTTCACTTTATCCGATCGGCATTACTTTCAATTAAGAAAATATTTCTTTGAATTGAAGTTATATTCGATCATATTAACTGACTGATTTGTAAATCCAAATTTCTAATTTCATTCAGTTGAAGACATCGTCCATCCGCTCAAGTAATATTTCGCAGGCTGAAGTGATTATTTATTTGCTTGAATAATTTCTTATTTTTTATTCAGTTTAAGGATTTCTTTGAATTGAAGAAATACGTGATTGTCCGTATTCAGTACGACCATTTCTTTGAGTCTAATAAATTTTTTTTGATTCTAAAACTTTTTTTTTCAGTGTTCGTACTTTCCTCCCTGTACCTTAACGTGCACATCATTTTTATGAAATATAATTTCTCAATTTATATGATGAAATGTTTATTCATGAAGAATTAGTTGGAAACTTTAATATTGAATAGAAAATTTTGTTTAATTATATCTATCAGATGTCCAGAAAAAAAACCATAACCATATCATTGCATTGAAACTGTAACCTACCATTCTCGAAATTTTAAAAGTGTGATTATCGTGTCCCACACACTGAAAAAGCGAAGATTTAAATTTAATTTTTTGAATCTTGAATGTTTTAAATCTCTCGCTTTTTTAACTTGTAGCACAATATACTATTTTTTTGTAATTTGACTCAGTAATGATGATGAATGAATATATGAATAAGATTAGAATGTATTTCATTGCATTTTGAATGTGACACAACTATTGAGAATCTCGTACATTTATGAAAATTTCCAAGAATGCACGATTTCAGAGAGGCTTGAGATTGTTAGAAAACAAGTGGGTAGGCCCAGACTTTCTTAACGTGTGTGGGGGTCGGGGGTCGGGGGGAGAGGCTTTCAAAAATAAAAATGACTTAAAAATTATTCATTATTTTAATCACAGATACTATACACTGAATACATGTATGTAATTGTTTTTCAATTTGTATTTCGACAAAGATCAAGTTCCAGGATCAAGTAAAGGATCAAGATAAAGATCAATTGCATGAGGATCTTGGGAATTTTATACGGGCGATATAACTTTTTCAGCCAAGAGATTTTTTTTCACACGATAGAATGTTCTACTTTTTCTCACAAACGACGATAGATACGAAAAAATGTTAAAGTACAAAATAAGTCATTGTATCGTATGAAACAAAATTCCCCTGGCCAAAAAAGTTATTTAGCCCGCATACAACTCACTAGGTACATTCCTGATCAAAGCGCAAATTCGAATAACAAATTGGTAAAAAATATAATAGTCAGTTTTTGGAGACAATCGAGATTTAATTTCTTATGATAAAATGCCGTAATTTTCTTTATTTTAATTCTTTTTGAAAATATTTTTCCTTTTACAAAAGAAGACAAGAAACGCAATAAGAATAAACTAAAATGTAAAAATTATGAACTACTGAATTTCCAGTAATTTTAACAATTTACGGATACTTTCTGTACACTTTGCGGACGTCTAGTTTAGATTGTACACTTAAAAGATGTCCATTTTAGCGATAAGTTCAGCAAATGTAGCAGAAAACATTTGTACATTCATAAGTGAAAATTCTGCAAACTCTGTAGAAAGTTTGGTGATCTTGACATAAAATGCACACTACCGTCGGAAATTGTGCGCACGACTCGTGTAAGCGCTATTAAAAATCACTGCTGACTTCGAACCACGATATTTCGGCGAAAAAAAGAGATAGGGAATTTTTTTAAAATAGTTGGAAAGCCCATAAAATTCCACGTCTATTGATACCCAACAAATATTTTTTTGACCTTCTGAAAATAGTACAGCACCTGAGAAGTTAAAAAAAAATTCAAGATTTTCTCAAATTTTCTACCTCAAATTCAACTTTTTGCACGACCGAGGAAAATTTTTTCAAAAATCTGAAAATTATACGACATCGAACCTGAAATCTTATCATTAATTTAAGCCAAGAAAACTTGAAAAATCTGCATAAGTGCCCGAGATATGATTAAAAATGTTCAATCGTATCTGAGCTCAATTTTAATCGACGATCACGGTTCTCGGCCTGTCTGCTGCTCGTCTCCTTCGTTGAGGCAGGACCGAATAGGCCACGCACTAAAGTGGCGCCTCTTATACTTTTGGTTCTCTTCATTAGTAATTTTTGTTTCAAATTATGGTGGATGAAAAAAAAATATTTATTGTTATTTGTGATTTTCAACAATTATTTAAATCTAATATTATCTTCATATTAACCACTTCGTTGGCATTGACGCACAATGCGTCAAAATTTTCCGTGCCCTGCGTGGCTTTGACGCAAATTGCGTGAATCTTCTTTTTTCCTATTTAGCTTACTTCGATTTTGCATTCAAGTCTTACTCGGGGGTTTTTGGGGTCACTGAATCCGAATCCGAAGTCAAAATTCGAAAATTCGAAATGGCGGATTCAATATGGCGGACGAAAATACAAAAAAAAACGGCTCGATTTTGATAAATCTCGGTACTTACGAGTTTTTGTGGTTGTTGAATCCGAATCTAAAGTCAAACTTCGAAAATTCAAGATGGCGGATCCAATATGGCGGACTAAACCATAGGAAGTAGATCAGACTGTTGGCTTCGTAGATTCGGATTCAGCGACTCCCAAAACCCGTTAGTACCAAGATTCATACAAACTGAGCCGTTTTTTGTATTTTCGTCCGCAATATTGGATCCGCCATTTTGCTTTTACGAATTTTGACTTCAGATTCTGGTTCCGCGACCCCAAAACCCCGTAAGTACCAAAATTTATCCAAATCGAGCCTTTTTTGTATTTCCGTTCGCCATATTGGATCCTCCATTTTGAATTTCTGAATTTTGACTTCAGATTCGGACTCAGCGATCCCAAAAACCCCAGGACACAAATTTTTAGGATAGCAAATTTTCCTGCCATTTTGGGCACTTTTGGTCGAATTCTCTCTGCCAACGAAGGGGTTAAAGAATAGGACAATGTCCACTTAGGCGCCACATCTCTGCGTGGCCTATTCGGTCCTGCCTCAATGAAGGAGGCGAGTAGAAGACCAGCCGAGTACCGTGATCGTCGATTAAAATTGATCTCAGATACGATTGAACATTTTCAATCATATCTCGGGCACCCATGAAGATTTTTCAAGTTTCCTTGGCTTAAATTAAAGATAAGATTTCAGGCTCAATGTCGTATAATTTTCAGGTTTTTAAAAAAATTTTCCTAGGTCGTGCAAAAAGTTGAATTGGAGGTAGAAAATTTGAGAAAATCTTGAATTTTTTTTAACTTCTCAGGTGCTGTACTATTTTCAGAAGGTCAGAAAAATATTTGTTGGGTATAAATAGACGTGAAATTTCATGAGCTTTCCAACTGTTTTTTAAAAAATTCCCTATCTCTTTTTTTCGCCGAAATATCGTGGTTCGAAGTCAGCAGTGATTTTTAATAGCGCTCACACGAGTCGTGCGCACAATTTCCGACTGTAGTGTATGCTGTCCCTATTATAACTGAAAAACATGTAACTTGAGCACAATTTTTGTTCTGTGTGAGAGTATACAATTAGTAACAATACAGTGTATAGTTTATCTTAGGCCTGTCTGAAATTGTACATTGTAGGAAATTTGTATAATTCTACGAGATTCAAAATAAATGTGTCACCTTGAAAAGGGAACGAAATATATGTCAATGTTATTGGAATCTTCATTAATTACTTTTGATGAACCACATTTCAAATAAATTTGATTAAAAAAAAAGTTTAACAACCACCGCAGGGTACCACTAAGAGCAACTGCCATCTAAAAGAAAAAATGTCAATAGCCCCCAGTAGAACCGCGGTAAAATACACCTATGGCCACGTCTCACATCTGTGAGATGGGTGGTCACAGGGCACGACGAAATCACAACGACAGGCCGGCGAAACCCTCGCGTGTCTTGAGGACACGAAGTGACCCAAGGATGACAGTTGTCTGCATCCATCTCGCAAGTGCCTTGGCATATATATATATATATATATATATATATGTGTGTGTGTGTGTGTGTGTGTATGTGTGTGTGTATGTATAGAATATAGCGCTTGAAAAATGAAAATAATTTTGACAGAGGATTATAAGGATTAATTTGTCATCCATTTAATAGTTTATGTCGAAATTATGTGAACAATTGAACATTGGAAAGGCCTAACTGCAATAAAAGTATGTAAGTGGAGTTATTACCAGAATTTGGTGTTTCATTTTAACTTTAATACTTTTCCAGAACTTGGATTCGAACTTGTAAACTCGCGAGGGGATATACACTGCATTCAAAGTTATGAAAATCTGCGATTCGGGGATTCAGTTTCTTGTTTCAACAACAGAAATGTTAATAATTTTTTCCGTTCATATATGGAACAAATATTCACTCTTCATATTTTCAATCGCATTTTTTCTTCAATTTAAATGTACACATTTTAATCTTATTTCAATGTTCATTATTTGAAATTCAAGTGCACAAAATGAAGATGATAATTTTTATCGGCTGAAGTCAATTAGTAATTGCTAAATAAGCTTTTCACACAACCTTTACTAGAAAACTGCTAGGTTATTCAGTGAGGCTTATTGTTTGAATTGCAGAGCCTTCCTAAGCAGTAGTTTTTTTAATTGATTACTTTTGTTTCACATTGAGGGCGTCGATGTCAACTTTTCGGCACAGCTACACTTTTATATGCACTATTACATTTCCATTATTTCTGCAAATATTAACCGATTTTCATGAATCTTTGTTTTTCACTTCATTCCAATTATATGAAGAAACTAATTCTGGTAATTAAAATTAAATCAAGTCATGCTTTCAAATTTTAGTTCTTGTAACCGGTCTGAATTTCATAACAATCAAAGGGTCGATCGTTCCGCATGATTCGACACGCTAAGGTGTTTCTGGCTATACTTTTGTATGCACTTAAACATTCCTACATGTTACGACTGAAAATATTAAATGATTTTCATGAATCTTTTTTTCCACTTTCTTCCAATTATATGAATAAAATAATTCTGATAACACAGGCCGACAAAATTTAAACCCAAAGACCGGACTATGTAACCTCGAAAGATTTTGGTATCCTAAAACCAAATCCGTTATCCAAATTTATCTTATACGTCAGGTTTTTGAGATATCCTAACCTTAAAGTGCAAAAATGGTTATTTTTAGCCATTTTTGCATTTCCATTTTTGCCGATTTTTTTTGCTCGATATATCACACATTAACCATGTCAGTTCCACAATGCATTGTGGAACGATGCAAAGCGTAGAGAAACTGAATGGTTAGTGAGTCATATCTCGGACAGACAAAATCGGTTCGGGATGATAAAAAATGGAAATGGAAGATAAAAAGGAGTACTAAACGATGACGTTAGCAGTATTTAGAAAAAAGATCGCTGATCGTGTTATAGTGCCTCAAATATGGCTAAAAATAGCCATTTTTTCACAAATGGTTAGGATATCTCAAAAACCTGATGTATAGGAAAAATTTTGATAACGGATTCGGTTCCAGGATACCACTATCATTGGGGGTCACATAGTTCGGTCTTTGGGTACAAAAATTATGTCATTGTTGTCAGCCTGTGTAATTAAAATTGAATCAAGCCATGCTTTCAAATTTTAGTTCTTGTAACCGGTCTGAATCACATAACAATGGAAGGGTCATTCGTTTCGCATGATTCGACGCGCTACGGTGTATCTGGCTATACTTTCGTATGCACTTTAACATACCTACATATTACTACTGAAAATATTACCCGATTTCTATGAATCTTTTTTTCACTTTTTGAAATTATATAAAAAAACTAATCCTGCTGATTAAAATTGAATCAAGTCATGCTTTCATAATTTCAGTTTTTGTAACCGGCCCGACTCTTATAAGAATAAACGGGTCATTCTCTTCGTCCTAATGTTGATTAGTGATTTTGATTTTGATTGATGATAAGTTCTCTACGCGCTCCGGGGTGCCGTTTAACAAGCGTCGATGGGTATCACGCGAAAATGGACACACAGCTAACACTGAGCGTCACTGTTATTGTTCTTTATTTCTAATTATTGAACAAAATATAAACATTTTATCGAAAAATTGGCTCTGTCCAGCAAAACAGAATAATATTTAAATGAAGCATGCAAACAATCAGACAAAAATATTCAACCGTGCGGCTAAAAAATAATATGCTGTTTTCTGACTAATAAATCCCCTAAAAAGTTCCGTCCAGCGATCGCAGCTGCGTCTTATATACCTTATGCTTTCCTATAAGGAAGAGTAGGCTGTAGAGCCGGTATAGGGCACTGTGACAATCACAAATAACGTTTGTATATTTTGATATGAATATTAGTTTTCTACATAAAATAGCTTTCTCTGGTTGGCAAAATAGTTATATGATTCAATTTCTGTCTCAAAATACGCGTCAGGCGAGTAATTATGAAAAAAAAGTTTTGGCGGAATCAGTTGAAAAAGTCATTGGCTGAAATTTAGGACTTACAGCACGTTTCGAAATACTCAAAGCATGAAAAAGTTAGGTTTTATTAGGTGAAGTATTTTACTAAACTTCTGGTATCATGAATTATTTCTATAAACGTTTTAAATATAATAAAATTAATCAAATCTTTCACCGTTGCATATGGGAGACAACACCGCACAGTGGGGCAAAAAACCACCTGTGACTTACTTGTAAAAATCTTATAATATATAACGTGCATGGCTACGTTAATTGAATTGTTAATAAAAATAAAAACAGTGGATCGTTATCCAACTATCAAAGAAAGTTTAGAAATGTGTTATTGACAGTCGATTACACAAAAAAAAGTTTTAATGCTGAAAAATAGTCAAATAATGCATTTGTTAATTAAGTTAGGTTCAATAATTATCAAATGTTATTGATTCATTGCAAAAAATCATTGCTAAATTACTGGCTGTTATTTCCATGAAAAACGCAGTATTTTATTTATCATTACATGAGGTGAAAAAAATTTGTTCAAGCAATTGTTTTCACAATTATAAACTGTTTACTAGCATCAAAATGTTCTTAAAAATTTAGAAATTAGTTTTTTTTCAGTTAATTGCATCGGAAAAATCAAGTTTGTACCTGCATCGAAAATACCTGATATGGATATTTGTTTATAAAAATTGCTTTTAAAATAACAAATTATTTATCAACTTTTATTAATTCAACTAAAAAACTATTTTTGTCCATAAATTGTTTAAATTTAGTGTGAATCAAGTGACGAATCGCTGCCAATCCCCACAAAACCATTTTTGCATAATTGTACGTAAAGTTCTCAGTATATGCACCAAAAAATGAGCAGAAAATGGCCGATTCTTGATGAAGTCAATGTGTGCGGGAATCATAACATTCCCGCACAGAATTTCATGCGGGAATGTTGACCATCAAGCATACTTTGAAGGAAAGTGTGTATCTGCTGTATTCCACGCACGGAAATTAAGGGAACCGCTAGTTTCTGATTGGTCGCAAGAATTATCACAACCAATCTGAAGCCACCGAATGCGTGATCCAACAGTATAAGCTGCCATTGGTCAACATTTTACGCCCGCGATTCAGAATCGAATTTATTTAATTCGAGTTTGAATCGCGCACCAGATTATAGCCGATTGCAGAATTTTTCCAGCGTGGTAGGTATTCACTTTTCCAAAATTTACTTTTCCCTAAAACTCATTTTGCCGAAAAAATCACTAGATTACTAGCCGCCTTCGAAACAACTGATAGATGGGCTTCAGCTTGCCAATTTTAATTGGCCAAGCAGAAGCCCATCTATCGAATCTAGTTGAAGGGTAGAAATGCAAAAGGAGTCAAGCGCCATTTTTCACTTTTTTCAGAAGAGACTAAAAACATGTTGTAAATTCAGCGGGACCATTTAAGGGCATGTGATACTCCGACCTGTGGTAAATCACGTTCAGTTCCCCCGGGTTTTTATCCACAAAAATTAAAAAATTTTGGAACTTAATTCGGAGATGCTATAGAATAGTATAACGGACGTCCCCGAACTCTTTTTTGAGGAATTATAACGAAAAAAAATTATTTTGCTAAACTTGAGTTTAGCCTAACTTGAGGTTAGGAATGGGTTTCAGCACTCTGTCATTCCGATAATGGACGTCTCTGTTGTACCGATGCGGTCAGTACACATAACCTCAAAATACACGCACATGAATAAAATTTAGCAAAATTAAATTTTTTCAAATTATTCCACAAAAGAAGGGTTCGGGGACGTCCGTTAGCATGTTCGCTATCATTTCCCAAATTTTTAAGGCAAAATCTTTATTATTGTAGGGAAAAAGCCGGGGGAACCTAACACTGATAAAATCGATAATTTTCTATGTATCGCATGCCCTTAAGAAAAAAATAAGAAAGTACTTTCGAGATACTTTCATGCTCTATCGAACTAAAAAAAGTTTGCTTACGAAAAGCTATTCGGCTTCGAGAAATTGAACGAAACAGGTCACGTTTCGAGGTTAGATTTTGGGTCCGTATCGATTCTTAACATCTTTCAACATTCATTGTGGAGTCAATTTGCAGTTTAAGAAAAAACTAAAAATTGGGATTCTAGCTATTGAATGGACGAATTGATTTCCAAAAAGTTTGTTTAAAAAAAATCATGCAGTTTCGCGAAATTTGAAAATCCAATTATGACTTCGAAATGGTGTAAAACTGACATTTCAACTTGAAAATAATAACGATAGCAATAATAATTTTGCATATTTCCAAAAAATGAGGAACTGGGTTTCAGGCTATTCAGTGGTGAACGGAAGGGACCCAATAGTAATTAAAAATAATTAGCCAGTGTCGAGAAAAATTAAATTTGGGTTTTCACTTCGTGGTTAGAAAAGCTTCTCAGATTGTGAACACAAGAACACAAATTTTGCAAAATGATGCCCCAAAAAAATCCTTTGGCAGGCTTGTGTAATAGAATTTATCTGATTTTTTGAGCTAATAAACCCGATTTCGAAAATTTTTCGCTTGACTCCTTTTTCATTTCTACCTTCAGTTGAATTTCGAATTAGGAAAATGATTAAAATTTCTGTTGAAAACTAAATAGGGTAAACAGGGATATTAAATACCTGAAGAAAAAGTTTTTAGAAAAAGAAGAATAGTAATTGATGTGTTTATTGTCTGGTAAAAAAGATGAATTCACGTGAAAGGGGAGATTTTTTTCATTTTCAAACACGACCCATTAATCTAATTATTCTTTGCAAACTCTGGTTATATTTATTTAAAAATAATTTATCCAAATTCAGTGCATCATGGATACACTTTCGGTGGTGTGTTGCTCTTTCCGAGGCGCATGAAATGCAGTATATTTTTAATTAATTATGAAAAGAACAACTACAAGACCATTTCTCGCAAGAGAAGGGAAGTTGTAAGAGAAAAGCTGTCATTTGTAATACACGAACTGAAAATGAAGCTCTAGGAAGTACCTTAAGAATTTTTTACGCATGCCAGAATACTTTTTTTTACATTCAACATTATAGGTGCCTCAATAAACTAATAACGTGCTACAAAAAATTTGTGTCGCATTGAAAAAATTCCATTTTCTACTTTTATTATATATTAATTAAGAAACACTAAATAAGTGAGTAGTACAGTTACAAGAATTTGTTTTAACAAGATTTATTTCCGTTTTTTATATGAATCTCTTCACAACAGGATTATTCTGGGTAAAGCACATATAGTCGCAAATGGACAAGATCCTCTTCTCAGATATATTGAAAAAAGGGTCGAACAAGCACCGCAGAGTCCCACTGGGGGAAACTACCGGGTAAAAATGACATCGGCTCCCAGTAGAACTACGGTACATCACACCTATGGCCACATCTCTGAGGATCGTGAGATGAATGGTTACAGGGCACAACGATATCATAACGACAGACCGGTGAAACCCTCGCGTGGATACGAAGCGACCCAAGGATGACAGCTTTCTGCATCCATCTCGCAAGTGCCTTGGAATATTTTTGGTACGCGGGTATGGTTTTAAGGTTACGAACCAGTGATAGTTTCGCACCTCCGAGAGCACTGGTCACAACGATAATTAATTCAGCCGAATATTTTGGATGCGTGAGATGTATAATCGCCTAACGGACGAATTGATGTGTAAGCTCATATGCATATGCATGGTCTTACGCGTGCCGATATCAGGGACGGCAAGCTCGTTCTCCGTCCATTGAATTACCCAAAATGAGTAGAGCAATGCTGGCATTGAAGCAGGCTAGCCAGTCGTCCTTGAGTTGATTTGTCCTCTCAATGTGGGCGTTTCGCCGGTTCGTCGTCGTGTTTCCATCTTAATTATTTTCAGCACTTCAAAATCTAGGGTGATCGGCACAGTTTGCCGACCCATTGTCGGGCGCTCTACGCGTTCGATCGTTTGAAACCAAATGTGAAGAATTTTGGTGGGTTGTTGGCGTAATTTTTGTTCCCACGAGCAGCTAGGTAAAAAGTTATTCCGTCCCTGCAGAGCCCTGCACAAGCCCAAGGAGTTAGAGACTTTTTGGAGAGAGGTATACAAAATCCCGAAAAAACTGGAGTTGAAAGAAGATACTGACAATATCATCCGCTTCAAGGAGTTTTGCGACAACCTCATCAAATCTGACGAGGAATGTCCATCAGTCACTGCCGAAGAAGTGGATAAAGCACTTGGAGGCACGAAGAACTTTTCTTTTGCTGGACCAGATTGTATCAAGAACTTTTGGTGGAAGAAGTTTACTTTTATACACCAACATTTGGCCCGCATATTCACGTCATATTTGAAGTCCGAGACGCCCATTCTGCAGTGGCTCGTGTTAGGACGCACTCTACTCCTACCGAAAAAAAGAAATTTGTCCAACGCAGAGAATTACAGGCCAATAACCTGTTTGAACACACTGTATAAGATCTTTACAGCTGTCCTAAACAACAGGATTTTACGAGGAATTGAGCCTGTATGGCAAGAGATGTACGAACAACAACGATCGAAGAAAGGTGTAGCAGGTTGTCGAGAGAACCTGTTAATTGACCGGTGTGCCTGTAAAGACGCTGCAGCCCATCCGAGCGTCCTGCCAATGGTCTGGATTGACTACTGGGAAGCTTTCGATTCAACCTGTCATAGACTTATCATCTGTCTGTTGGAAAGCTTGAAGGTACGTCCACACATAGTGAGATGCATAGAGAGATTGAGGCCTCTTTGGGAAACTGTATTTACTAGCTCATCTAGAAATTATCGTCTGATAACGAACAATGTCACCTTCCAGAGGGGCGCCTTTCAAGGTGATACCATGAGCCCTTTGCGTTTTTGCATCACACTTCTGCCTCTATCTCTCGCACTACGAAATTCTCCTGCATACCTCTGTGGCGACACTAATCAGCGCGAGCATAAGGTCACCCATGTATTTTATGTGGATGACCTGAAATCTATGCCTCTGGTAAAAGCAAACGTCAATCTGCTATAAATATCGTCAACAACTACACAGGAGAGATTGGAATGCACTTTGGTTTGGACAAGTGTGCCAAAATTCATCTGAAGAAAGGAAAGATTACTGGCGTTCCCAAGGACACTGAGCTTGTGGACATAAGTGTTATTAGACATCTGAACACTGGAGAGCCCTACACATACCCTGGCGTGCCTCAAAGCCGTACTCAGGACGTAACATCAGTGAAGGAGTCTCTCTGAAGCAGATACAAGCATCTTCTTCGACAGATTTGGTCTTCCAATCTGTCGGCGTTGAACAAGGTATCTGCGACTAACATGCATGCCGTCCCGGTTCTACTCTACTCGTTTTGGAAGTTTCAATGGACGAAGAAGGAGCTTAAGGCCCTTGATGTCACCACACGTAAGATCATGCATATGCATACAAGCTTGCATATCAATTCGTCAGTTCCGCGATTATACATTTCACGCCGTCAAGGCGGACACGGACTTCTGAATCTCCAGTGTCTCCATAACCAAATTGTTCCACGTACAGCTTACATCGCTGCTGATGGCAGAGATCCGCTCTTAAAAATGTTCAGGAGTCATGAGATGATTGGCGAAGGAGCGTTCCTTTACAAAGCCGCAGAGCAGGCGGCCAAGACCCTTGGCCTGAATTTCAACATCAGAAGTGAGGAAAGTGCATTACTCTATCTAGATGCTTCACATCTAAAAGCCGAAGTAAAGAGAGCAGAGGTTGGAAAATTTCACCAAGAGCTACTCGACAAGCATATGCGCGGAAACTTTTACAGAAATGTAGAAAAGCAGACCTTGTCAAAGGAGCAAACTTTTGCTTTGCTCAAATCATCAGGGCTCAATTCGGGTACAGAGGGTTTCATTTTTGCATGCCAGAACGGTGTCATTTCCACGTTAGCATACCGTGCCCGCATTTTATGTCAAGAAGTTCCCAGTGATAGGTGCAGAGCTTGTCATGCACACGCTGAGTACCTAGAACACATACTATCTGGGTGTCCGACCCACGCAGAAACGGCGTACATCTATAGACATAATGCGGCCCTAAGAGTACTTTATTACCATCTTTGTCGCTCTTATGGTGTTGGTCGCGACCCTGCCCTGCCGAACGCTCCAAGGGATATAGAGTCAATTGTCCGGAACGAGAAGTGCCAAATTTTTTGGAACTACGATTGTCGGGCAGCAGTCTCCTTTGCTCACTCGAGACCTGACATTGTTCTCCAAGAATTTGAGAAACGAACTATATTCCTGCTCGAATTCTCGGCTCCGTCCGAATACAAGATCACTGCAAAGGAGAAAGAAAAGGAGGAGAGGTATCAAGACCTTAAGAGAGAGCTGTAGCGACTGTACCCAAAGTATTCGGTACGAGTAATTGTCCTTGTGATAGGTGCTCTCGGAGGTGCGAAACTATCACTGGTTCGTAACCTTGAAGCCATACCCGCGTGCCAAAAATATGCCAAGGCACTAGTGCGAGATGGATGAAGGAAGCTGTCATCCTTGAGTCGCTTCGTGACCTCAAGACACACGAGGTTTCCGCCGGCCTGTCGTTGTGATTTCATCGTGCCCTGTGACCACCCATCTCACGGTTGTGAGACGTGGCCATAGGTGTGATTTACCGCGGTTCTACTGAAGGCTATTGGCATTTTTTAGATGGCGGTTGCTCGTAGTGGGACCCTGGGGGGTTACCTTCGAAGATTCTCATCCCTTTCCCCACAAGACGCATCGAGAACCATTCCCCTTCCGTCGCTCGCACCACCCCTATGAGGATCTTGATCTCTCCCGCCGTTCACAGCCCGTTCACGAAAAATTTTCTCTCCTTCGCGCCCATTATTAACGATATCATGGCGATCATCCCCTTCCAGCCCCTCGTGCACATATAAAATTATGCTCACTTTGGTTGAATTGGTTCACCTTAGTCCCAAACAAGGGCTGGCGCCCAAAAATCTTTGTTATTTTTATCATTCAAACTGTTCGTTTGAAAAGTCATTTATTCCGATACGGTTCCGATGAGCGTTATTCAGAGAGAACCCAAAATTTTATATTTGATTATAAAAAGTAGCGTTACATGTTCTTTTAGCTTTAACTGATATATTTTTACTTCTGATTATGGCTACTGCTCTACCGATAACCTTCTTACCCTCGTTTATATGCCTATCTATATCTGCATCTATCCGATGTGCCGATGTGGGGCATGGTATAAATTACAAAAAATACTCGCATTTGTTGATTTGCATATCAGTTTTTTACATAAAATGACTTTCTTCGTTTGGAAAAATAATGATGTGATGAAATATTTATTCTAAAATACATGTCAGAAGAGTTATCATGAAAGAGCAGTTTTGATGGAAACAGATGGAAAAGTCTTTGGCAGAAATTAAACACGTTCCTAATATCACGAAACGTTCCACTGGAACCGTTATATCTCTTCTGTGTTATAAAATTGGAGGGCGTTTACTGAATCGCGCAATTTCATGTTTTGTTTCTTTAATACGAGAAGTACCACGTAGATCATTTTTGACCCACGAGGGTTTCGAGGGCCGTACTTGATATCAATGACAACGGTTTTGAAGCTCGAAATAATAGAATAATAGAGTGAATGGAGTGTGAGGTTGGAAGCCGAGGAGGTTAGTAGGGCTGTGTGGGGTGAATTGTTAGCAAGGTATAGGGGGAGTTTTTGGTCAGGAGTCTTGGGCCTTCGAGGGTCAAGGGTGGTTCTGGAAAAATTGATGGATGTTAAGTGAGAGAAAGGGGTGTCTGCAGGGGCTGTGAGGAATTGGAAACAAAAGAAAGTAAAAAAGGTAAAGAAAGGCAAAATTTGGTGGCGATAGACGTCTTCAGAGAGATCTGTTGGTTGTGGAGGGTACTGCATGGAGAAGCCCCAGTTACCGGCGGCAGAGCGGGAGGTGGGAAGCGAGAGTGCTGGCAGTGCTGAAAGCGAAATTGACGGGGAAAGGGAGGAAGCGGGACCGTGGGAATGCAAGAAGCGAGAAGGTAAGAGAGAGAGAGAGAGCGTCGAGCGCAAGTGACGGGGAGGATCTCTTGAAGAGGAAGAGAAACAGCCGAGAGAGTCCGGACAGAAGCGAAGTAGAGAGTCCGTTCAAAAAAAGCGGGAGAACACATAGGACAGCCCCCCCCCCCCCCAATGGAGGAAACCCCCGGAAAAGGAGGCTCTCGGGATGCTGAAGGGCGAGATCAGGGGGCTGAGGGAGGATGTAAGGAGAGTAAGGAGCAGATGGAAGGCATGAGGGAGGACTTGAGAATCAGAGATGAGAAATGGGACAAGGAGGTGAAAGATCTGAGGGAGAGAGTAGAAGGCTTAGAGAGGGAAAGGAAAGAAAAAGAAGTTACAATAAAGTAGATGGAAGAAGAAATTAAGGCGTGGAAGGGAAGGACGGAAAAACGCCTTGAGAAGTTGAAGAGCAGGACGGAAATGGAATTAGGAGCTAAAGCTAAAGAGCGGGGGGAATGGGAGGGCGTGGAAGCGCTGCTGCAGAGTATAGTGTGGGTTAGAGGCAGGGTAGGAAAAGTTGAGTTGGAGGGAGGAAAGGACAAGGAGAAGGGGTTGGATTTGGAGAGCTGGGAAGAAAAGTTGGGGGTAATGCGAAATAAGAATAGGATAAAGGATGAGGCAGTTTTCATTGATCACGCTTTAACGAGAAAGGAAAGGGACGTGCAGAGAATGCTGAACGACAGGGCTAGGAAGGAGAGGAGTGAGGGGAGATCGGCGAAGGTAGGTTATCGGAAAATAAAAGTAGGCGTGAAAATGTGGGTGTGGGATGAGGAGAATGAGTTGTTGAAGGAAGTGCAGGGGAGTTTGTTTCGTAGGAAGCAGGAGGGTGGGGGTAATGCAGGATAAAGGAGTAGTGAAGGTGCTGTACTGGAACGTAGCAGGGATGAAGAAGAAAGATGAGGAGTTCTGGAGCTATATCCAGGAATTGGATGTTGTGGCACTGGTAGAGAAGTGGGTAGAAAGAAAGGTAGATAGAATAGAGGCCAAGCTGCCGAAGGGTTATAGGTGGAGACTCCAGGAGGCAGTCAGAGTGAAGAAGAAAGGAAGAGCTAGTGGGAGACTTATAACGGGGCTTAGAGATGGATTAGAGGAAGAAGTTCAGGGTGAGGAAGAGAGGGAGGGAGTGCAAATAAGGGAAGTAAAAATAGGAGGGGTATCGTGTAATTTTGTGACAGTGTACAATAGGGATGGGATGGAGAGAATTGAAGAAAGGGTAGAAGACTTGCTAGGCGGAAGAGAGGAGGGTATGGTAGGGGTTTCGGTGATAGACTATGTGGTCATGAATATGCAAGAATGGGAGGAGACGGCAAAATTCGTAGTTGAGGGAAGGGTGGTATCAGACCGTCAGCCATTAAGTCCGCGGATAAAAGGAAAGGTGGCGGAAGACAAGTCGGGGAAGAAGTCTCGATAGGGGAGAGGGTGACCTGGATGAGGGAGGCGATAGAGAAGTATCAGTAGCAGCCAGGAAAGGTACGCTTCGAAGGGGAGTCGGTGTAAAAGATATGGGAGAATCTGAAAGAGAAGGTGAAAGGGTGTCTGCAAAAGAAGGTATTTGAAAAGAAGAAGAAAAGAAGGGTAAAGCCGTGGTGGGATAGGCAATGAAAAAAGAGGAAAAGAAAGGTGAAGAGGAAGTACAAGATGTGGAAAGAGGGTGATGCGAAAAGGAAGGAGCACGTAGAAATGACGAAGGGGTTTAGATTGATGTGTAAGAAGAGAAAACAGAAAAAAGAGAAAGTTCTGGAAGAGGAGTTAGGAAATGCTGAGACAGAGGGGGACGTCTGGAAGATAATAAATAGGTTCAGGAAGCATACAGTGTGGGTTAGCGAGAAGATAGAGTATGAGGAGTGAAGAGAGTTTTTTTTAAAGAATCAATTCAGGGCTCCGATTCAAGAAAGAGGGATGGCAGAAGTGGAAGAACGGGGGAGGCAGAGACGGAGGAGTTGAATGACGAGGAGATAGAGAAGCAGATAAGGAAGTTGAGAAGGTCAATAGCAGCAGGGCTGGACGGGGTAGAGAACGAAGCTTGGCTTTTCAGTACACTAGAAGTTAGGGAGAGGCTGAAGGAGGTAGTGAAGAAAGTATGGAGGGGGGGAGAGATTCCTAGGAGGGTGAAGAGGGTTAATAGTTCTACTTTATAAGAAAGGAGATAAGAATGGGCAGGAAAATTATAGAGGGATTACGCTAATGAATATGGCGTATAAAGTATACGCGATGGTGGTGGTAGAGAGACTGTGGAAGGATGTCGAGGGGAAAGAAATATTGACGGAGGCGCAGGCGGACTTTCGAGGCTGATAGGAGTACTATCGACAATATCTTCGTTCTGCAGCACGTCGTGGATAATGAATGAGCGAAAGAGGGGACGAGTGTGTACGCGATTTTTGTGGATCTCAAAGGCGCGTTTCCTCAGGTGGATTGGGGGAGGTCGTGGGAGGCGATGGAAAATGAGGGAGTGGAGAGAGGCCTGATCGAGAAGGTAGAGGAGATATATGAAGTAACCAAAGACAAGTTAAGAGGAGGGGTGGTAGGAGGAGTCGAGATAGGAGGGGTTAGAATTTGGTGACTAGCGTATGCAGATGACATAGTGTTGCTGGAAAGTAGCGAGGAGGCCCTAAAGGAGATGATGAAGAAGTTGAGAAGATACCTGGATAAGAAGGGGTTAGAGCTGAATGTGGGAAAGACCAAGGTTATGGTGTTCAGAAAAGGAGGGGGAAAAGATAAGGGAGGGGAGTGGAAGTGGAAGGGAAAGGGGGTGCAGAAGGTGAAAGAGTTTGTGTACCTGGGCTTCGTGTTTCGCAGGAATGAGAGAGTGGATGGTCACATGAAAGAGAGAGTGAGGAGGGCAAATCTGGTGATAAGGCAGGTGTGGGGGTTGGGAAAGAAGTTATCCGCAGATGATTTTGGAAGGAGTATGAAATTGTTTGACTCACTAGTGATGAGTGTGCTATTCTATGGAGTAGAGGTGTGGGCGTGGAAGGAAAGTGAAGAGGCAAATAGAACGCATGAGAGGTATGTAAAGTGGACCCTCGGGTTGGCAAGGAACACACCTAATTATATTGTCAGGAGGGAGACGGGGAGAACGAGTGTAGGGATTCTAGCGGGGAGACGGGCGTGTAAATATGAGGAGGAATTTTTGGAAGAGGGGGGAAGTAGGCTGATTGGGGAGTGTTGGTGGGAGAAGGAGAACACGAAAGAGGGTAAGAAGATGGAGGTTGAGAGGGAAAGTTACTTTAGAACGAAAGGTCTGCAGATGGATGAAGTGAGATGGATGCACGAGGAAGGGAGAAAGGTATATGAGTTGGTTAAGGAAAACGGCATGGAGAGAGAGAAGACAGAAGGGGAATAGAGAAAAAGAGAGTCAAGGTTCAACGGGAACTATGTATAGATTAGGCCAAGGGCAAGAGCTCAATATTTATTTGAGAAAGGAGAGAAAGGAAGTCAGGAGCTTATAGCATGGAGGGTTTTAATAGGTTCTGGCTCTCTCGGAGAAGAGGATGTGTGAACTGCGCGGGCAGGGGGATGCTAGAGTGGAGCACTGGTTGGAGGAGTGCGTAGAGGAGGAAAGGAGTGGGATAAGCATGGAGGTATTGATGCATGAAAAGGGGGAAAGGGCGGTAGCTTGGGGGGAAGGGAGTGTTGCGTAAGATGGAGAAGAAGAGAAGGAAGGAGAAATAGGAATGGAGAAGGAAAGATTGTTAATAGGAGAGGAAGTGCATATAAGTAAGCTGTAAATATTGTAAATAGTAGATAAGTATTAGGTATTAGCCGCGAAAGCAGAGGTTGGCAATGCGAGGCAATGCGAGAAAGTAGAAACATGCGAGCGAGGCGAGGCGAAGCGAGGAAGGCAAGGTGATAAGAGCTCGCGGTCTTAGATATAAGGAATGGATGGATGTTAGTTTTTGAGGAGTTGTTTTAAGAAGATTATGTCCAAAATGGAAGTGTGAGCAAGTCAATTTTCTAAGACCAGCAGGCTGAAAAATAAACGTCTATCTATCTATACATGTTCTAAATATATTACAATGGATAAAATCTTGCAACATGACATACGGGGCATGATATCCGAAAAATTGTGTGGAGATTGTAACATTGCTTGATAACAAGTCGGTAATTCGATCTATAATCTAGAAAACCTCAGAAATTCAGTTATCTTGTGTGTAGCGAGCAGTTCTCGCCACATACGCGTTACACTTCCTAGTTATCACCGCCGGCACTAGGAAACCACGAGGCCACGACACCGCTGTCGCACCGCTGTGATCTTACCGATCACATGGTGCACAGCTGCTCTGGACGTATCCGCCAAGGACCAGCGACGGGTGTATAGTGGCAGGAAACTGTGCTGTGCGCGCGTCGACTGCTGCGCATGCGTTGACGTCTAGCCCAGAGCCGCCAGGCTTTAAAAGCAGGCACGCACGAAGCAGAGGGACAGAACACCGGCGACCGGCTCGAGTGGTGGAGCAATGGGTGCTCCCATATTCACCCTTCGGGTTCCGGTGAGACGTGGCACTAGGTGCTCCTGGACACGCCTCACCTCGGGAAACCTGGTGGAAACCTCAAGGTGCGTTCACACCGACAAGGACCTGCTCGAGTAGTGAAGCAATGGGTGCTCCCATATTCACTCCTCGGGTTTCGGTAAATCGTGGCACTAGGTGCTCCTGGACACGCTTTACCTGGGGATCCTTGTGGGTGTATCCCCTGGTGCCCCCATCCCAGGAACTCGGCCTGAGTAACGCAGCAATGGGTGCTCCCATATGCGTTCCTCAGGTAACGGTTAGCCGTGGCATCAGGTGCCCCTGAACACGGCATACCTCGGCAACTCCTGGGTGGGGCCCTGACGAACACCTTCTGCAGGAATCGACCTGGGCACCGGAGCAACGGGCGCTTCCGTATCCGCTGCCCAGGTATCGATGTGTCGTGGCATTAGGTGCAGCTAAACACGACCCATCTCGGTCACCCTCAGATGGTAATCCTCGTGGGGAACCCGGCTTCCTAGGCAGGGCAATGGGTGCTTCCATACCTGTCCTCGAAGTTACGACACACCACGGCATCAGGCACTCCTGCACGTGCTGTGTCTCGGTCATCCTCTCAGCTAGTGACCTCTGCAGGACCCCGTCCAAATCTCCCTGCCACCATCCGTAAGACCTTGGATGTTCCGTCCCGTCCCCTACCAAATCCGTTCCTGACATTTACCTATGGTAGGGCTACGACGTGGGCTAGGCCAAGGCACCCCGACCGTTTCCGTATTTCGCAGGGGGAGACGGGTTTTTCGCGCAGCAACTCGCGTCATCTAGTTTTGGGGCTTCTAGTTACCTAGGGGGGATAACCAACACATGCACAATTTGTTTGCAGCATTAGCTGCGACCGCCCGGTAATCGACACCTGCGCACTCCGACCAAGCGCACTCACGACGGCTATAACACCTGCGCACTCGCTCTCGTTCTCGTTCCGACTCACACCCGATAACTTACTGTCACGCGTTACATACACACACAAATACACATTGTAATTGCGTACAAACACACATCTACGCTCACACATCCACACACACGTATACCCATACACACACACACACACACACACACACATGTATTAGGCTTAAGAGTTCAGTAATAAATGTAAGTTGTGTATTTTCATAGAACATGCCCGTCTTACATTTATTTCCGCACGTTCTACCCTGCCCCACTTTCAGGACCTTGGACAGCTGAAGCTCCGGCAGGGCAGCGGTGTAGGATCGTTACATGTGAATCTCGTAATTTTAACATTGTTTTAACCGTTATATCTCTTCTGTCTAATAAAATAAGAGGGCGTTCACTTGACCGCGCAATTTCATGTTTTATTTCTTCAACACGAGAAGTACCACGTGGATCATTTTTGACCTACGAGGGTTTGGCGAGGGCCGTACTCCCGTCTGTAATCATTGGAGGACCAAACGCTTCCGTGACTTTCAATCATTCATGGTGTTGTACAGCAATTTGATATCAATAACAACGGTTTTGGAACTCTAAATAATAGAATAATTGAAATAATAATAATAATAATATGAATAAATAATGAAACATGAAGCATATGTTTCAAGTGTACCCAGTATGTGTGCAAAAGTTGCCAAGCCAAAACTCTTGAATCTTTTAGAGATACTCTGTACTCACATTATTGGTCTGTAAAAGAAAAAAAATACTATTAGTAGTCCTGTAAACAGTATGTTTTGACTCTGTTTCAATATTTTCAGAACGAAAAGCCGTCTTACTTTGTTTTACTCACTTGTTTTAATGATGTTCGATGACAGACTGAGGAATTTCTTCTGTGAACTTAAAAATAGTAATGAAACGTTTATGCCTGAAAATGTATTTATGACAGTGTACCTACTATTCATTTTAGAGACCGAATTATCCTTTGGTTACAATTTGGAGTGTATAAGATGATAAAAAAAGAAGGAGTACCAAAGTATTTAGAAAAGGGATGGGGAGAGAGAAGATTCATCAGAATAGCAAGATTTAGATTGGGAAATGAGATAAGGAAAGGGACGTATTGGGAAAAGAAAGAGAACAGAAAGTGCAGAATATGTGAATGGGAGGAGGAAACATGGGAGCATTTATGGGAAGGATGTAGGAGAGGAATGGAAGAGAAAGGAAGCTGGCAAGAAAATGTGGTAAAGATTCTAGGGGAGGATGGGACGGGTGAGGAGTGGATGAAGGAGTTGGAAGGGGCTAGAGGGGCGAATGAGAAGAAATGGAAGAATGGATATCGAAAAATGGCAAAATTGAGGCAGAGAAGAAGTGAAAGAAAAAGGAAAAGGAAGTAGCTTAGATTAGAAGCATAAATATCTGTAAGTCAGGGGTCATCAGCGAGGGGAAATTTCTCGACTCCAGCTCCGTTAACACGTGTGGACCGCTCGCTGCGGCTCTCCCACCAAGAGTTTACACTCCACTCTAAGGGTTCGGGGTGGTGGTAAATTCTATTGTATGACGTCAGAATTTACCACCACCCCGAACCCTTAGAGTAGAGTGGAGACTCTTGGTGAAGGAGCCGCAGCGAGCGGTCCACACGTGTTAACGGAGCTGGACTCGAGAAATTTCCCCTCGCTGATGACCCCTGCTGTAAGTAATCGCTTTCGATCGCTCACTCACTCATTCGTAATTGCGCTATCCATACTATGGAAGTAAGGATTTAGATATAAGAATTAATGCAAATAATTGCAAATATTTGTAAATAGTAAGGATAATATAATATAAAGTGTCTGGATGTAGATGGATTTGTAAGAAGCGGAGGTCATGTAAACCCTTACGGGACACATTATGAATAAAGAAGAAGTGCCTTTTTAAATTTCTTGAACACGTTGGAGATTTAAAAAGGTGCTTACTTTGTTTTGCAGCATCTATTCTAAGCAGGTTTTACGTGACTCATGAGCTACCAACATAAAGTAATCGCCATAAAACAAATTTTTTCACCTGGATGAGTAATCATATTATGTATAAAGTTTTAAATAATTATATAAAGATTTAATTAAATTCTTATATTTACTGAAATAAATGAATTTATTTCACTTCTTTTATGTGATTTTATGAACAACATTTAAATAAACTTGAATGAAACCATATTATTATTGATAATGAAATGAACTGTTTTATATAATTTTATATTAAATAAACAGCAAAGGAGAATCAATCAATTTTATTTCTGCACTTATTTATTACTGAATTCGATGTGTAAGCATAAATATTGTTCAAAGAAAATTTGACATATGATGCTGCAAAACAAAGAAGCGACAGGTGTGCACTTACTGTATTTTGACTTGTTATTACAGTTTCAGAATGCACTTACTTGGTTGTGAATCTTAAAATATTTTCATAAAAAACTCTAGTATATGTAATATTAATATGTACAAGTATTATTTACGTTAAATGACACCCGATAACATACATAACTCAATTTCAAAAATAAAATGGCGCTTACTGCTTTTTGACTGCGTACAGCCGGAATCAGTACTCAAAGTTTTCGAACATTTTGAGCAATAGCAGACTATTACGTGCGCGCGCAAGCGTACGCTCACTTTTTTAAATTCTTGCTGAAATTATATTCTCAAAGAATGTATTCATTGAATGCAATGCAGTATTTTGAAGAAAAAAAAATAGTTTTTGTACAATGACATTTACGGGTACTGTCATGGCCATTTTTTTAAATGTAAGCATCAATATACATTGCTAAATCATTAACAAATTAATACCTATAATTTAAAAAAAAGTCCTATTCTGATCCGATTCTCAGTTCTCAATGTCGAAATCATTGAACATTTATTTGCACTGGAATTTTGAAATACATTTTTATAGAAACAGAAGAGCATGTCACAATATATCCAATATATAATTTTGAAAATTCAATTAAGAAAAATGCCTCTCTTTTTTCGTGCTTATATCAGCGATATATTAAGTCCCACTCCTCCATGCCCCAGGGAAGTGAATTGAAAAAATTCAAACTTCGACATATTACAGCTTGGAATCTCCTCATTAAAATGAGACCAAGAGCATAAATGAAATGTTTACTGATTCTCGACTTATGATAAAAAATGTGGAGGCATGTCCAAGACGAAAATAAGTTCATCTTGGTTATACTTCCACATTCTCCATGACAATTTTGATAATTTGATAATCTAAAATTAGTGACAAACATTTGAAATAATTATATGATTAACTATTCGAGTTAGACGTCACAATCATGATAGGATAGTTGTAAATGTCATGAAGGTTAGCATAGCTTGTATATCCTTATATGGTAATGCATATGACTTTTTGAAAAAAAATATTCTAAACGTAAAAGTAAGTTATAAATATATAAATAGCAATATTTTTCAAGTGTAACATGCATTTGCGCAATCATGTTTTATCCTTTTATCGGTTAAAGATCTCTCAGTTTCACGAAATGAAATCAACTATCCAAAATTTTAAGTCATAGTCTTCGATTCTACTCAAATAGATCCAATACTCCAACCTGAAATTTTGACATATCTTATTTTATTGTAAATATGTACCAACTATGCTAACCTTCCTGAAATTTCCTGAAATTATTTATGTATGAAACATAAATAAACTTTTATTGCACAGATCATAGCCAATACCAAATGATATTATATTATTGTCAGTAATCAATTCCTGTTACCACCCAAAATAAAAATGAAAATTCGATAATCATATGGCTCAATATTGGAAAAATTAATCAGTTTACAATGAAAAAATTGATGAACAAATATTTCCATTGAATCATTCAAATAAACCTTACTTTATATTTTCATGAAAATTATAATTATAATTAAAATTTTAAATCAATTTCAGAAGAAATTAAAACATATTTACATAGAATTGTGAGAACGGAATTGAAATACTCATTCGAAAATAGCACAACAATTTAAAAAAATTATATGGTTGCAACAGAGATGTGTTAAATATAAATCAATTTTCATTTCACGAATTATAACCAATATTCAACTACATGACTTTGAAAAAGATAATCAATTAATGCTCCTTAATATAGAAAAATTATAGTTCAATCTTTATATAATTTAATATTGTTAAAACACTAATCAGTTGATAATTAATTAATCATTTTCCAACATAAAAAACAATAAAGAATTATTCCCATCAAAACAATCAAATAATGTTCATTTCATATTTTTGAAATAATTCTCATTGTTATCAACCTTTTAAACTGATTTCAGAAAAAACTAAAACCTTATTTTGAAAATTGAATCTAGATAATCGTTTCACAACATCACGAAAACTTGAAAAAATGACCTAATTGGAATAGAGGTATTTTGAAAATAAATAAAATTTATATCATATGAATGATAGCCAATATTAAATTACATCACACTCAAGTAAATAATCAATTTATGTTAGTTAATATTAAAAAACTGAAGTTCAATCTTTAACTAATTCAATATTAAGCAAAAAATTAGTCAGTTAATAGACAATCAATGAGTTCAGAACATGAAAAACATTAAATCATTGTTTTTATTGAAACATTGAAATAATGTTGATATTATATTTTTTTGAAAATTGCAGTCATCAATAACCTTTTAAACTAATTCCAGGAGAAATGATAACATGTGTACATATAATTTGAAAAAATTGAATTCAGATAATCATTTCATATCATCAGAAGCATTATAAAAATTATGTCACTGGAATAGGGATATTTTAAATATAAATTAACTCTTATAATACCAATTATATGCAATATTCAATGACACAACTTTAAAGTAAATAATCAATTTATGTTACTCAATCGAAAAAAATTGAAATTCAATATGTGAAACATTTAATATTGTGAAAAAAAATGAATCAGTCAATAATCAGTCACATTACAAAATAAAAAGTCCTAAATAATAACTTTCATTAGAGAATTGAAATAAATTTCACCTTATATATTTTTTAATATTGACATTTTATTTCTAAAAATTTTATTTATTAATAACCTTTTATACTAATTTTCAGAAAAAAATGAAACTCATGAACATTGTACACATAATTTTGAAAATTGAATTCAGATATGTATGTATGTATATTTAATCTCTCCCTTTTACGGGTTTGAGGGCCTCCGCTCCCTGTACATATATTTACACTTCATCCTTAGTCTATCTTATCCGCTGCTTATATTCTGATGCTTCGCCTTACATAATAACAATAATATTAATACTATTCTTATTAAACTTTTAAAATGAGCGATCTTCCAGGGCTTCCGTTTTCTCTCACCATCAAATGCATTTTCACCGATTTGAAATTTAAAATTTGTTACTGGTTACTTTCCTTTGAACAGGATTACCCGTTTGGCTCTGCCCTGATCCCTTGCTTTTTCTTAATTCTTCCAGTTTTTTCATCCACATCACTCCCTGTCCATTACCATCCAAGATCCATCTTACACACTCATCCACAATCAACTGTCCACCTTCCGCTCCTGTACACCTCTCTAACACATTTGCCCATGACTCCACTTCGTATCCACATACTCTGTACAGATTGTCCTCTTCATCCATCTAATATCTACAAGCTCTCACTCCTTCTCCCATTCCAAACCGTACCACCCTATTCCATTTGTCTTCCTTTTTCATCTTTTGCAAATATTCTGATTCCGTCAACCCTTTGACCATCATATACCATCTGTTGCACCTAGAATCCATAATCTTTATCCATCTCTCTTCTCCTTGTCTTACTGATAGCTCTAATTCTATCTTCCGCCAATCCAGAACCCCTTCTTGTATCTCACAAACCCTCCTCATTTTTGTCCTTTCTTCCTCCCATTTCGAGTATCCCAAATTTCCTTTCGTCTCCTTGTTCCGAACTTCGTCCAACCATACTTGTGCTATTCTGCTTCCCTCTCCCCTTTTCAGCTTCTCATCGAACCTCCAGGCTCTCTTAATTTGTCTCGTTACCATTTTCTCCCTTCCTAGTTCTTCCCTCAATATGTATCCTGGGCAACTCCAACTAACCCCCATTACCCATCTCAGAAATCTCTCATGCATGCTTTCCACTTTCCTATGTTCCTTCAATCCCCAGACTTCTACCCCAGAACACAATACCGCCCATACCAACGCATCAAACAACCAGACCCTCATTCTCCAATCGTCCTTGAACCTTCTCTTTCCTATACCCCATGCTTGGGCCATTACTTTGCTCGCACATTCGATTATCTTCCTCACGTGCACCTCGTTTCCCCCTCCTGCCTCAAACCAGAAACCTAAGTGACATAATTCCTCCACACTTTTCACTGTTTGTCCGTTCATCTTCCAACCGTAACCTATTTTGATCTTTCTATTTCTGAAGCACATCACCTTGGGCTTCCCTACGTTCACCGTCAGTTCTTTTGCTCCTACATACTCTTCGAAAATTTTTATCATTAGGTTCATCCCCTTCTCATCGTCTGCTAATAGAACTACGTCGTCCGCGTATGCTAGAGAGTATAGTTTGCTATTACCCAGAATCGTCCCCCCTTACCCTTCCTCCTTTAGCTTCTCCTCTAAGTCTGTCAGCAGCATATTAACTAGCAGCGGACTCAACGGGCACCCTTGCCTAAGACCTCTTTCTGTCCAGAAAAACTCCCCTTTTTTCCCCCTTTTTTCCCCCTGTCTTCACCCTAATCCTCGTTTCAGTAAAAATTTCCTTTATCCTCTTCACTAACCCTTCCTCTATTCCCCTCTCTTTCATTGCCTGCCAAAGAACTTTTCTATTCACTGAGTCAAAAGCTGCTTTAAAATCTACGAACAACGCAACAAATTTCCCTTTTTTTCTCCCTAAGTTTCTGTTAACCAAGTAGTTGAGTACGTAAATGTTATCTATTGTTCCCATCCCTTTTCTAACTCCCGTCTGATTGTGTGGGGTACTTTGTTTCTCTTCTATCTGACTCTCCAACCTTTTTCTTGGAATTTCCGTGTATATTTTATAACCCACTGGCGTGAGGGTGATCCCTCTGTACTCTTCTACCTTCTTACCATCCCCTTTCTTGACAAGCGGTGCCACCAGCCCTGTCATCCACTCCTCCGTCCACCCTTCTCCTTTCCAGACCCTGCTGCAAATCTTCCACATCCCTTCCCTGATCCCTTCTCCTCCATACTTTATCGCTTCGTTCTCCATACCACCCTCTCCTGTAGCCTTGTTTCTTTTTAGTCTATCTATCGCCTCATTCACTTCTTCTCTTGTTATTCCGTTCGGTTCCTGCCTTTTTCCCTGGACTGTCTTTCTATTTTCCCCTTCGATCCTATTCTGTTCTCCCCCTAGCAGACTTTCAAAATAATCCGTCCATTCATCTATTTCTATTTCTTCATTCACGCCCCTCCTTCCTCCTCTTTCCCTGTTTATAACATCCCAAACGCTACCTTCTTTGATTGCTTTTTCTACATCTTCCTTGTGTCTCTCCTCTCCTTTTTGCTTTTACCCTTCCACCATCCTCTCATGTTCTCTTTTCCTCCTGTTGTACTCCGCCTTCTCCATTTGTCCTTTGCTCTATTCTCTCACAGACTCTTTCGTTCTCTCCTTACTCTCCCTGCATTCCTCGTCCCACCAGCCTCTCTTTCCCTCTTCTCTTCCTTCTTTCGTACCTATCTCATTCCTTACCTTCTCAATCGAACCTTTCAACATTTCAATCAACAAGTCTACTTCCTCCTCCTTTTCATATCTAACGTTCTCCATTTCCATTTTTTGTTCAAACACTTTCAATTTATCTACCCCCCAGTCTCCCATTTTCGTGTTCTGTTCCCCGCTCTTTCTTTTCTTCCTCTGCCGCGCTTGTGGACGCCACCTTTCAGTGTCGCTATTACTGGGAAGTGCTCGGATCCTATCTCATTCCCCACATTCATACTGCATATCATATTCCTCAATCTTTATTCCGCCAGGATGTAGTCTGTTACTGTTTCTCCCTTACCTATAAATGTGATTTCTACCTTCTCATCTCCTTTCATATTGCCATTAAATATGAACCATCCTGTTTCTCCTTCTACTTCTAGTAACCTGCTCCCCTTCCTGTCTATCTCCCTATGTTTGGAGCTCCTTATATAGGCCTCCTCTTCTTCATCCCAAGTCCCTCCCCCTTGCTCACCAGTCCAAGCATTCAAGTCACTTCCTATCAAAACCAACTCTTCCTTCTTTTCCTCCATCCACCTCCTTATTGCTTTCCAATCTTCCTCTTCCCCTATTCTTCTATATACACGAACTACCGCTATTTTGACATTTCCAATTTTAATCCTTCTTACCATTGTTCCATCCTTTTCCTCCCTGTCCTCCTCTGTTTTCGCTTTTACTGCCAGTTCTTTTCTCACCCCTGAGATCATGCCGCCCATCCCTCTACCTTTAACGTGTTCCTTTCTTGCTTCTTGCATTGTCCACACATACCCTTTAGGTAACACCCTTTTCATCCCCTTCCAATCCTTCTCATCTGCTTACTTTTCTTCCGCCTTGCTTTTTGGAAACCCCTTTGTTTGATCGCTAACCTCTTTTGCATCTTCCTTTTTTCTACCTTTCTCGACTCTTTTTCCCTTCTTTCTTATTTGTTCTGATTCCTCGTCCCAGAACCATTCCTCTCCATTTATCCATAATCCGTCCCTCCCTATCCATACCATGTGCCCCTTTTTCCTCTCTATCCATGCCCTCTGGTCTATTTGCCATCTACTTTTCCTCTCCCTCCATGTCAGATCGTCTTCAATTTTTTCCCTTGTTCCTTTGAATAATTTTTTGATCTCCATAATTTTCTAGTTCTTCTCCTCACTCCACACTTTTACTATAAACATTCCTTCTTTTCCTTCCTTTGTCCCTCCTGTTCTCTTAACTCCTTCTACGCTTAATTGAACTCCAATATCTATCAGCAGATTTATGATTTACACCTCCCCTGTTTCACTCTCTATTGTCAATCCCTTAACTATTATGTTATTTTTTCTTTTTGACCTTTCTTCCCCTTCCAATCTTCTTTCAATCTCACTCAGCCTCTTCTTCAATCTTTCATTCTCATTTTGCACGTTATCACTCCCCTCTACGTTCCCCGCACTCTCTGTTTCCTTCCGCATATGCTCATTCCTAATTTCTAATTTGCTTACCCGTTCTTTCAGCTGTTTTATCTCCCTATTTGTCTGTTCGTCAATCTCTCTCTGTCTATTCTCTATGGTCTCTAGTTTACCGCATACCTTGCCTTTCTCCTCTTTCCAGAGTTTATCTCACTCTTCCCACTTTTCTCTCACTTTTCTCACTTCCCCCCTAACTTCTTTCCCCTGCCTATTCATATCTTCCAGACTCTTCCTTGTTTCCTCTCTAAATCCTTTTATGAGGGCTTCCAGCTTCTCAAACATCCCCCCATCCCGCCTATCTCTGCCTGGTGTTTTTCGTTTAATCTTAACTTTTTTGTTATCCTTGTCCATTTCAGAATCATTTTCCCCTTCCTCTCTTTTTCTTTTATCTTTCCCTTCACTGCTAGTCGCGCTCACCTTTTTCTGCCATTCATCCAGACTCCTATTCGAGCCCGCGCTACCTAGCCTTTTGAGGCGCTGTAAATTCGACGGTCTCCCTCGTTTCTGGCTCGTGCCTGATCCCCTTCTCTCTGTCGATTCGACCCTGGTCGGTGTCTCGAACGCCTCCTCCTCGCTACTGCCAAGTTCTTCCTTCTCCCTACTAACCGCGCTACCAACATAGTCATCCCTTGCTTCATCCATTCCCTGCCCTCTGTCGCCCGTTTGTGGACTTCGTATGGTCGGAATTCCTACCTTACCAAGTAGTCCTCGACGTTTCCCGCTCTTAGCTTGCCTACCTCTTGCCCCCCCCTTTCCTGACAACTATTTTTCTACTCCTGACCTCAAAAAAATTTGCACGCTCTAATTTTCCTTTCTCACAACTTACTTTCACCCTTTACACACTTGCCTTCACTCACCCTTCTTCCTTTACACCTGAACTCCGCACTCACTGCCCTTTCTGCATGCGCACACGCTGATTCCCTTCACCAAAGCCAAGAAACGCAACACTTGACACTGAAGTGTTCTCTCACGACTGGTACCGAAAACTGAAGCCTGATTTCAGATACTCATTTGACATCATAAATATTATTAAAAAATTACATCATTGTAATAGGGATAGGTTTGAAAAAATAAAATTGTATTATACTAATTATATGCAAGATTTAATCACATCACCTTAAAGTAAATAATTAATTTATGTTACTTGATATAGAAAAATTGAAATTAAATATTTATGTTATTTAATTTTGTAACAAAATGAATAAGCAAATAACGAGTAAATCATTTCACAACACAAGAAGCATTGAAGAACTATTTTCATTGAATCATTCAAATAATTTTTACTTCATATTTTTCTGAAAATTTTAATTATTGATACCCCTTTAAACTATTCCAGAGAAAATTAAAATATATATGCACATAATTTCGAAATCTTATTTCAGATACTCATATCACAACATCGCAAAAGTAAAAAAAAAATATGATTGTATCACTTTGAACATTAACAAACCTTTGTCATACAAATTATAGTCAATAGTCAATTACACAACCTTGAAGTAAATAATCCGTTTATGTTACTTAATTAAAAGCAATTTAAATTCAATCATCATGTAATTTATAATTGTTTAAAACAAGAATCAGCTAATAGTTAATTAATCTGTTTATAACATAAAAAACATTCAACTATAATTATCATTCAAACATTGTAATAATTTTTATTCTACATTTAAAGAAAAATTGACTATCATTTCTAAAACATATTAGTAACCTACCATACTAAATTCAGAAAAAAATAAAAACATATTCACATATAATTTTGAAAATTGAATGCAGACACTCGTTTCACAACATCAGATTCATTTCAAAAATAATGTTATGAGTGGTATTTCAAATTTAAATAAAGTTTTATTATGCAAATTATATCCAGTATGCAGTTACACGACCTGAGAGTAGATGATTAAATTATGTTTCTGAATTTAAAACCATTTAAATTCAATCTTCATGTAATTCAATATTGTGGTAACAATGAATCAGCTAATAAAATTAATGAAACAGTTCACAACATAAATATCCTCAAGCAATTATTTTCAAAGAAACAATCAAATTATTTTTACTTTGTATTTCCTTTAAATTTTCATATCTAAATATTTTGATAAATCGATGGGTCCTAAAAGAAACTACGCAACTCGCAGCGACGGATAGAAACTACGTATCTGGCGCGCTCCATACTAAGTACATAGAAATTTGTATATA
>CAKNXH010058407.1:0-47257 GCA_932178445.1 Andricus quercusramuli | reverse complement strand
AGGGATTGAAAATAGAGAGTGAAACAGGGGAAATTGAAATCAAAAATTTACTGAGAGATATTGGAATTCGGGTAACGGTAGAAGGAGTTAAGAGAGTAGGAATGACGAAGGAAGGAAAAGAAGGAATGCTTGTAGTAAAAGTAGGGAGTGAGGAGGAGAAAAAGAAAATTATGGAGGACAAAAAATTATTGAAAGGAAGAAGGGAGAGAATTGAAGAGGATTTGACTTGGAGGGAGAGGAAAAGGAGATGGTAAATAGACCAGAGGGCATGGATAGAGAGGAAAAAGAGGCACATGGTATGGATAGGGAGAGACAGATTATGGATAAATGAGGAGGAATGGTTCTGGGACGAGGATTCAGAAGAAATAAGGAAGAAGGGAAAAAGAGTTGACAAAGGTAGGAAAAAGGAAGACACAAAAGAGGTTAGCGATCAAACAGAGGGGTTTCCAAAAAGCAAGGCGAATGAAAAGTAGTGATTATGATGAGTGAAACCTGGGCAGATGAGAAGGATTGGAAGGGGATGAAAAGGATGTTACCTGAAGGGTATGTGTGGACAATGCAAGAAGCAAGAAAGAAACACGTTAAAGGCAGAGGGATGGGCGGCATGGTCTCAGGGGTGAGAAAAGAACTAGCAGCAAAAGGGAGAAAAAAGGAGTATAGGGAGGAAAAGGATGGAACAATGGTAAGAAGGATTATAATTGGAAAAGTCAAAATAGCGGTGGTTTGTGTATATAGAAGAAGAGGGGAAGAGGAAGGTTGGAGAGTAATGAGGAGGTGGTACCGCTTGTCAAGAAAGGGGATGATAAGAAGGTAGAAGAGTACAGAGGGATCACCCTCATGCCAGTGGGTTATACAATATACGCGGAAATTCTAAGAAAAAGGTTGGCGAGTCAGATAGAAGAGAAGCAAAGTATCCCAGACAATCAGACGGGATTTAGAAAAGGGGTGGGAACAATAGATAACATTTAAGTACTCAACTACTTGCTTAACAGAAACTTAGGGAGAAAAAAAGGGAAATTAGTAGCCTTGTTCGTAGATTTTAAAGCAGCTTTTGACTCAGTGAATAGAGAAGTTCTATGGCAGGCAATGAAAGAGAGGGGAATAGAGGAAGGGTTAGTGAAGAGGATAAAGGAAATTTTTACTGGAACCAGGATTAGGGTGAAGATAGAGGGGAAAAAAGGGGAGGTTTTCTGGACAGAAAGAGGTCTTAGGCAAGGGTGCCCGTTGAGTCCGCTGCTCTTTATAGTGCTGCTGGCAGACTTAGAGGAGAAGCTAAAGGAGAAAGGGAAAGGGGGCACGACTCTGGGTAATAGCAAACTATACTCTCCAGCATACGCGGACGACGTAGTTCTATTAACAGACGATGAGAAGGGGATGAACCTAATGATAAAATTTTTTGAAGAGTATGCAGGAGCAAAAGAACTGACGGTGAACGTAGGGAAGACCGAGGTGATTTGCTTCAGAGAGAGAAAGACCAAAATAGGTTACGGTTGGAAGATGAACGGACAAACAGTGGAAAGTGTGGAGGAGTTCTGTTACTTAGGTTTCTGGTTTGAGGCAGGAGGAGGAAACGAGGTGCAGGTGAGGACGAGAATCGAATGTGCGAGCAAAGTAATGGGCCAAGTATGGGGTATAAGAAAGAGAAGGTTCAAGGACGATTGGAGAATGAGGGTCTGGTTGTTTGATGCGTTGGTGTGGGCGGTGTTGTGTTACGGAGTGGAGGTCTGGGGATGAAAGGAACATAGGAAAGTGAAAAGCATGCATGAGAGATTTCTGAGATGGGTAATGGGGGTTAGTTGGAGTTGCCCAGGATACATGTTGAGGGAAGAACTAGGAAGGGAGAAAATGGTAACGAGACAAATTAAGAGAGCCTGGAGGATTGAAGAGAAGCTGAAAAGGGGAAAGGGGTGCAGAATAGCACCAGTATGCTTGGACGAAGTTCGGAACAAGGAGACGAGAAGAAATTTGGGAAACTCGAAATGGGAGGAAGAAAGAACAAAAATGAGGAGGGTTTGTGAGATACAAGAAGGGGTTCTTGATTGGCAGAACATAGAATTAGAGCTATTAGTAAGACATGGAGAAGAGAGATGGAGGAAGATTATGGATTCTAGCTACAATAGATGGTATATGATGGTCAAAGAGTTGACGGAACCAGAATATTTGCAAAAGATGAAAAAGGAAGACAAATGGAATAGGGTGGTACGGTTTAGAATGTAAGAAGGAGTGAGAGCTTGTAGATATTGGATGGATGAAGAGGATAATCTGTGCAGAGTATATGGATTCGAAGTGGAGTCATGGGCACATGTGTTAGAGAGGTGTACATGAGAGGAACATGGACAGTTGAGTGTGGATGAGTGTGTGAGATGGATCTTGGATGGTAATGGGCAGGGAGTGATGTGGATGAAAAAACTGGAAGAATTAGGAGAAAGCAAGGGATCAGGGCAGAGTCAAACGGAGAATCCTGTTTAAAGGAAAGTAACTAGTAAAAAAATTTCAAATTTTAAATCGGTGGAAATGCATTTGATGGTAAGAGAAAACGGAAGCCCTGGAAGATTGCTCATTTTAGAAGTAAGAAGAATAGTATTAATAGTATTGTTATTATATAAGGCGAAGCGTTACAATATAAGCACCGGATAAGATAGACTAAAGATGAAGTGTAACTATATGTACAGGGAGCGGAGGCCCTCAAACCCGTAAAAGGGAGAGATTAAATATACATACATACATATATACATACATACAAATAATTTTTACATTATATTCTTCTTTGAAATTGAAATTTCATTTTTATGTATTTAATTAATTAATAACCTTTCAAAATAAATCAGACAAAATAAAAATCTCTGTACGTATAATTTTTAAAATTCAATTAGGATACTTGTTCAACAACATCAAAGACATTTAAAAGGATTATATAATTGTAATAGAGGTATTCTAAAAAAAATTAAACTTTCATTATTAAAATTATAGCCCACATACAATTACACAGCCTCAAAGTAAATAATCCATTTATGTTACTCAATTGAGAAATAAATATAATTAAATCTTAATTTAATTTGAAAATTTGAACAAAATGAATTGACTAATAATTAATTGAACTGTTCACAACATAAAAACATTAAACCATTATTTTCATGGGAAGATTGAAATAATTTTCACTTTAGATGTTTTTAAATTTTAACATTCATTTATGAACATTTCATTTATTAATGAGCTTCTGAATAATTCCATAAAATTTACTTTTTAATAGAATCGAATAATAATAATAATAATATGTGACGTGCGCTGCAGAAAGGTGGCTCACTCTAAAAAAATCGAAATCGAGGTTTTTACACCTTTCGATAGTTTTTGAGTTGTTCGTTTTAATGAAACCATCGAAAAAATTTTCCGAGCGTTATTATTGCTAATAATGGAGTTGATAGGTACCCGAGAAATCGGGCTTTCGTACACATTGATTTATGATTTCAACACATAAAAATCAATAAACAGTTATTTTCATTAAAACATTGGAATAATTTTTACTTTATATTCGACTGAAAATTTGAATTCTTAATAATCTTTTGAAACTAATTCCATAGGAAAGTGAAATATATGTACATATAACATGAGAAGCATAATTTAGGTGCGTATTTTACAGCATCACAAAAATTTACAAAAATGATACAATTGTAATAGAGGTATTTTCAACATAATTAATCTTTTATTGTAAAAATTATAGTGAATATTCAATCACATAGCCTTGAAGTAAATAATCAATTTATGAACTTAATTTGAACAAATCAAAATTTAACATTTATTTAATTTAATATTGCGAAGAAAAGTAATAAGTTGGTAATTAATTTATCTGTTCACAACATAAAAAGCATTATACTATAATTTTCGTTCAGGCATTCAAACAATTTTTACTTTACATTCTTCTCAAATTTTAACTTTCATTTTTGAAAATTTGATTTATTGGTAACCCTTTTTAGTAACTTGAGAAAAAATTAGAACATATTTACATATAATTTTCAAAATTAAATTCAGATAACTTTCATTAAAACATTCACATCATTTTTAATTTATGTATATTTTCTAAATTTGAAATTTCATTTCTGAGTATTTGATTTATTAATAATCTTTTTAACTCATTCCAGGAATTGTGAGTTCCAACAGAATTAGTTGATAATTAATTAATAAGTTCATAACATGAAAAGCATTGAACAAAATGTTTTAATTGAAGCATTCAAAACATTTTTACATTATATTCTCCTTCAAATTTAAAATTTCATTTATATACATTTAATTCATTACAAACCTTTTAAACCAATTTAAGAAAAAACTAAAATATATGTACATATAATCTTGAAAATTGAATTCAGATAGAGCCATGTCGGGTCACAAGCATTATAAACCATTATATAATTGTGATAGAGGTATTGTAAAGAAAAAATAAACTTTTACTATAAAAATAATAGCTAATCAATTTATAATACTTATTTAAAAAAATTTGATCCTTGTTTAATTTAAAGTTTTTAACAAAATTAATCGACCAATAATTAATTAAACTTTTTACAACATCAAAAGCATACAACTATTATTTTTATAGAAACATTCAAATACAGCATTTTACTTTACATTTTTTTGAACATAGTAGTCCTTCTTCTTTATTCACAATGTGTCCCCTAAGGGTTAAACATGACTTCCATTTCTCACAACACTTCCCTCTACACGTTTTATAAAAGCTTATCCTTACTATTTACAATTATTTACACCTATTTATATAAAATCTTATATCTAACGCCTTAAATCTACTTTTGACGATAGCGCAATTTGGGACGTGTTAGCGAACGAATGAGCGAGTGATCAAAAGCGAGAGTGCAAGCGAGAGAGAATGAGAGAGAGAGAGAGAGAGAGAGAGAGAGAGAGAGAGCAGTGACGCGAACGTATCTTAATTTACTTATGCTACTAAATAATCATTACTTACAATTCTATACGCGACTTCCATTTCCTTTTTCTTTCACTTCTCTTGTACCTCCATTTTGCCATTTTTTGCATCCATTCTTTCATTCTTTTTCAATTGCTCCCCTAGCTTCCTTTATCTTCGATTCCTCTTCTACATCCTTCCCACACATGCTCCCATGTTTCCTCTTCCCATTCACATATTCTGCACTTCCTGTTATCTTTCTTTTCCCAATACATACTTGCCCTTACCTCGTTCCCAATCTAAATCTTGCTATTCTTGTCCACCTTTTCTCTCCCCATCCCTTTTCTAAATACTTTCGTACTCCTTCTTTTTTTATTATCTTATACCATATATTATAGTTTGATTCCTCAATCATCCCCCATCTTTCTATTAATTGTCTTTCTCTCTCCCTTTTTCCACTTCTTCATAGTTGACTTCAGTCCCATCTTCTATGTTTCTAGCCTTAAAGAACTCCCTTATTTCTTCCTCCCATCTCGTTAACTCACTCGCCCTCCCTCTCCCTCCTTCTACCTCCATAAAACACTTTCTGGCTAACTCCCCTCCCTTTCCCTCTCTCAGCTTCGTCTCAAAATTTCATGCCCTCTTTCCCGCTCTAGTGCTTAACTTATCCTTTTGCGCCTCTTCTTTCACCATATATCCCGGCGTCCTCCAGTCTACCCCTACCGTCCACCTTATATACCTTTCTTGTAAACTTTCAATCTCTTTCCTTTCTTTTCATCCCCATATCTCTGCTCCATAACCTAATACCGGCCATACCAGCGTATCAAATAACCACATTCTCCTTCTCCAATTTGTTTTAAATCTTCTTTTTCCCATTCCCCATATCTGTTTCATTATCCCTGCGGCTTTTTTTATCCTTTCTCTTATATGACCTCTATGATCTACATTTGCTTGCAAGGTATATCCCAAATACCTCAATATCTTTGTCTTTTCTACATTTAAATTCAACTTTTTTCCATCTAAGTATTTATCTAAACCGGTAATTAAGCCCGCCATCCCTTCTTCATCCTCTGCCATCAACACTATATCGTCTGCTTACGCCAGTGTATATATCTTTTCGTTTCCTATCCTAACTCCTCCCCTCCCTTTTTTCTTCATTTCTTCTTCAAAGTCTGATATTAGTATATTAAATAAAAGTGGGCTCAGAGGACATCCTTGTCTTACCCCTCTCACCAACCAGAAACTATCTCTCACTTGCTCTCCTACCTTTAACTTCCTTTTTGTCTCTCTAAAAATTTTCGATACTCTCTTTATTAATCCCTCTCTTATTCCCTTCTTCACCATAACTTTTTCTATCTCGCCTCGGTCTAATGAGTCAAACGCCGCCTTCAAGTCCACGAACACTGCTATCATTGCCCCTTTCTCCCTTTTAATCCTCTTATCTACTAAGTAGTTCAGAACATTTATATTGTCCATTACCCCCATTCCTTTTCTAAACCTTGTCTGATTCGCTGGCTCTATCTTTTTCTCCACAACTTCTTTTTTTAACCTCTCCGATGAAACAGTCACATATACTTTATACATTGTTGGCACTAGTGTCACTCCTCTATAATCTTTAACCTTCTTTCCTTTGCCTTTCTTCACTATTGGTATCACTACTCCTTCTTTCCATAACTCTGGCCACCCCTCTCCTCTCCATACTCTATTGCACATTATCCATGCCCATACCTGCAATTCTGTCCCCCCATATTTCCATACTTCATTTGGAATCTCATCTATACCAGGTGCCTTTCCATCTTGCATCATCTCTTCCAAACCTGTTCTTCCGTCCTAGCCTTCTCCGCTTCTTCTTCAAACCTTTTATTTTCCTCCTTTTTTTTTTGACCACACAACTCAGTATACACCTTCTTTTTTCTTCTATATTCTTCTCCACTACTTGTCCCTTTTCTCTATTTCCTCAATACCCTTCTCACTTCCTTCTTCTTCTGTTTACAATCCTCATCCCATCCACTTCTATCCCCTCCTTCACTAACTTCTTTTTTGCTGGTGCATTCTAATGCTCCTTTTATTTCTCCTACCATTATTTCCATTTCCTCGTTCACATTTCCTTCTCCCATTTTGAAATTCCTGACTTTTGCTTTAAACTGTTCTTCACCTTCCATTGACAAATCCCCTCTTCATGCTCTTTTTAATTTTGCTTCCATTTTAGCCTTTTTGTTATTACTCATTTCTCCCTCTACCGTCACTATTATGGGAAAGTGATCCGAATCTACATAGTTCCCCACCTCTAGTTCCTTAACCTTCTCTCTTACTTCGTCGTCCACTACCACATAATCAATAACCGATTTTCTTCCTCGCTCTCCATCTCATTTCCTTTCTCCCCTAACTCCTGTTCTCGCATTAAAATCACCTCCTATTATTAGCCTACTCTCTTGCTTATTTTCTTCCATCAGTTCTCTCCTCTCCTCTGTTTTCTTCTGCATATCACCGTTCACATAAACCCTCACTATCTTCGACCTCTCTCCTCCCATATTTATCTCTTCTACTATTAATCCTTCTTTATGTTCTTTCAACTCTTTTTTATCTTCTCTGTTGTGCATTCGTTCCTCACTCCCATCACCATTCCTCCCATTGCTCTGCCCTTTTTATTCTTCCTCTTTGCATTTTGAACCTGCCATTTGTAACCTCTTGGTAATCTTCCCCTTAATCTTTCCCATCCCTTTTCATCTATCCACTTCTCCATCATTACTAATACATCCCATTGTGTCAAATTTCTCATAAACTCCCTATCCTTTCTTTCTAAGCCTGCTATATTCCAGTAGCATATACTCCAATCTTCCCTACTTTCGTTTCTTGTCATCCCAATTCCACCGCACACCTTCTATCTGTATTCTCCCACACTTAACCCATATTCTTCTTCCTTTTTTTCTTTCCTCTTCCGCTATTCTCCTTAACGTATACTGAATGTTCCTTTCTACACATGTCAAATCATCCTCTATTCTCTCCGAGCTTCCATATAACATCTTCTTCTTTGTCATCACTTCCCTCTTATGTTCCCATTCCTTCAGTTTCACTAGGACCATTCTTCCCCTCTTCGCTCTTCCCTTCCTACACTTCGCACTTCCTCTATCTCTACCTTAGCATCAATCCTCTTTAATACTTCTTCCACTCCTTCCCTCAGATCCTTCCCCTCTAATCTTAGACCCTTTATCACTATGTTTCTTTTTCTTCATTCTCTCTCTTTTTTTTATATTCTTCGCTCTATTTTTCTCAGCCTTTCCTTCTCCTTATTCTCACTCTGCCCACCTCCAAACTCACGGTTTGAGCTTTCAATTTTTTTTATTCTACCTTCCTACTCCTCTACCTTTTTATTAGGCTCTTCCTTCTTTTCTAGTCTTTGTTCCAACATCTGCATCCTTTTCTCTAGCTTTTACCTGACCTCTTCCCATTTCCTCATTTCTTTTCTAAGTTCGGCCATTTCCTGTCCAATTTCTTTCCTTATTTCCTCCACCCTTTTCTCCTGCTTTTCTTCATGCATCCTCATTACTTCTATCATCATTTCGCGCGTTTCTTTCAATCTTTCCTTTTCCATCGGACCTTTATCCTCATCTCTGCCTCTTTTCGTCCCCTTATTTTTCTCATCCTTCTCAACAAAGCTATGTTTTTCCGGCGGCGATCTGTACATTTTTGGATTTTTAAAGCTTGCCCCTATATCTTCCTTGTCTTCACTGCTTCCCCGCTCCTCTCTCTTTCTTTTAAGGAATGCCTCAATTGATCCCACGCTCTTCGCCCCCAATCTATCCTTTTCTACCGTTTTCCTATACTTTCCACTTGCCCTCCTTTCTTTGTTCTCCCCTTTCGGTGTACTAAAAACTTCCTGATCGAAATCCCTGCTTTCCTTACTAGCATTCGCTCCGCTAGCCATGAATCCAATTCAAACAATCCCGCCTTCTATCGTTCTCTGTCTCCATTTACCGTCGCCTCTACCTTCCTTGCCTTTCTCCCTCTACCCTGTCCTGCTACGATACGCTACGACCAACCTGGTCCTCCCACCCTGTCACAAACCTCAAACCCACCTAACCTCAACTTCCAATTAAATCTGTCTTGATTCCCAAAAATATCCTCACCCCCTTGTCAATATTGCAACTTCTCAATCAATCCCTCACAAACGAACCTCTCTACACACATCCACAATCCACTCACCTCAAATTTCACCACGATTATCAGAAAAACTCAGCACCAAATTTCACCAAATTAATCTTTCATTTTTATTGCAACATTCAAATAATTTTTACTTGATATTTTTTTCAAATTTGAACTCTCATTTTCGATAATTTGAATTATCAATAAACTTTTAAACTAAATATAGAAAATGTAAGTTTTAATAGAATCAGCTATGATTGATTCATCAGTTAACAATATAAAAATCATTAAATAATTATTTTTATTGAAGCATTCAAGTAATTTTTACATTTTTTTTTTTACATTTTTACGTTCTAAATTTCATTTCTATACATCTGATGCAATGATAACCTTTAAAACTGATTTAAAAAAAATTAAAATATACATGTACATATCATTTTTAAAGTTTAATTCATATAGAGTCATTTCACAACGTAACAAATACTTTAAAAAAATTAATCGGCCCGAATACAACGCGCATATCGTTTTACGCCGTGCATTGAGAAAGTCAGTCATAACAACCAAAGATATAATATCTTTAAAAACAACTTACACTAACATCTTTGCTAAAAATAATAGTAAAAATGAATAAATCCAAATAATTATCGGCGATCGATAAAAGGAGAAATCTACTTTTTTAATTCGGTTAGTTTTAATTTTTAAATATAGAGGTCACCCTATGACTCACTATCACTAACACGAAATCTTTCTCAATGAAATTACGAGTTTTCATCTATAGGATTATTATGCATATAATTTTTGGTGACTTTATTAATACATTTAAAATGTATTTTACTAATTTTTTGTGACATCTATATTAAAATGAAAATCAACGCAAGTATAAAAGTAGATTTCTTATTTTATCGATCACCGATAATAGGGAGATTTTGCATAGCGTCCCGTAGCACAAAGCTACGTGTTGAGGTTACTGCGCATGCTCTGCGAGTTCAGCGTTACATTTTCCGCTATCCGACGTTCGTTAGCGTATCATTTACTACAACATGGCGACAATCATGATCTGGGCCAATGGAGTTTACCTGTTTTTATATGAAGGAAATTAACTGTGACTAATACTTATGAATGACGTTAAATCGAAAATTAAAATTTTCAAAATGCGAATAAAATATCAATTAAAGGCTTTCTTTTAAAAACGAGCGTCAAGGGAATCGATTGTTTACCGAAATATCTCTAATTTGCCAGAATATGAACCTTCCTTATGAAGCGATAACTGTATTATGACTCACGCTTCCACGAACGTGATCGCTATTCCTATGAAGCCATGTGACGTTGCAAAATTCTTGCAACTCATAAATTCTTAAAAACTAAAATCTAGCTAATATTTAGAGATGTTTTGTGAATTTACAAATTTCATATCAAAGGTCACGCCCTTGAGACTCGTAGAAACTCAGAATTCTTCGAGTAATTCTTCAGTAACTTGTACCTGGCCGGCCAAGTACAAATCAATGAAAATCCGGAATGACTCACCTACCTGGCGTAGAACCTTTTTGGGACTTCACTCAATACCAATAAAACTGTGGTGTCCTATACTGTGGGTCAAAAATGACCCACGTGGTACTTCAAGGGGTACGGCGAACTCCGGTACTTCTAGTGTTAAAAGAGACAAGTATCTAAACTTTGAGGTTATAACCTAAAAATGTTAAAACTTATTGTTATGAAGTTATTTCTATTCCTATGTATAATCTCTTGAGTAAAATACACTCCAAGCAATTCTATCTATTTATGAGGGTAGTCCTAATTACATGGGTTGAACAATAACTTTATAAATAGGATTTCGAAAATTATTTAACAATGCCTGTTTCGAATTTTCGAGCCTTTGGTACCTGTCGGTAAACAAAATATCTGTTGAAGGTAATTGCAGATATGTAACTACAAGCTGAATAGAGTTTTCAATGAGTAAGAGGTTATAACTAGGTTTTTCGACATACTTTACTCTGATTGATAAGAAAACATTTATTTAGTGTTGATCATGTCTCGAGCATTTTTTTTTTCGTTACATTATACTCTCATGAATATAATATAAATAATATAATATAAATAATATTGTACACTTTTTATTCTACAACGTTCATATTCTTGAAATAAATCGGCAGTAATATATGACGTACACCATATACCATGGTACGGGGTACGCTGACCGAAATGCAAGACCAACGATTTAATTAAATATCAAATAAGACAAAGTTAAAAAAATGGGTTTGAGTAATGACATATGTAGCTTCTCATCAAAAAATACATACATAAAAATCACATTTGAATTATAACTTACAAGACATTTCATGCAAAGCACAGTACGTTCATTCTAATGGGGAAAAATGAAACCGTGTTTAGTGTGTTTAGTGGCCATGATCAGGGCCTCATTGAGCTAACGCGATCGGGGCCACGTCGGGAATTAGGATCAATTTGGGCATTTTCTCCACGGACATACTAAAAGTTGTTCTCAAGTTTGAACTTGGCAATTTTTCAGTATAAATAATAGAATTATCAAAAATATATACGAACGCCGAACATCTGAAGGGAATGTCCTAAAATTTTCATAAGTGCTGTTAGGGGTGTTGGTTAACTCCGACTTGGCATTTTTTTTTCATAGGCACGGCACTGACTCCATATATAATTTTTGCAAAGTATTTGAGAGCGAAAGAAAGAAAACTTGTAAAATATCCGGAGTTTGGCGAGATCCTCGGATCAACGAGATTCATAGAAATGAAGCCTTTTGCTGAGGGAATAACTATTTTCGCGGAAATTATGAATTTTTCGAAAGGGAGAAATCTGCGGATAGCAGAAGATAGCATTTGAACGGCGAGAACCGTTCGCAAATTTGTTTTTTTGCTCACAATTCTGACATCACAAAAGTATTTCCAGAGGCTAGCTGATATTCGAAGACCCAAATCTTGATGATGGCAAACCTAAATTTCGCGAAATACGTCGCGAAATGGAGAAAAATGTGGAACAAAATTGAGATGTCCTGTGTATGTGAGGACCATAAGACTGTATTGGTAAGCAGCAAAGCAAACTCGCCAACAGACCGGCTGTCAAATTCGCGTTCCGAATCTTCAATGCTCTGAAGTCCGCACCACACATTGCCACTCGCGAAATCGTGGCGCAAATATTAAAAATGTTTTTGAAGACAGCAACTGCAAATGCACCAACTGTATAGATAAATCAATTTATAATTGTATGTAAATTTGTAAATTTACCCAGTTTGAAATTATAAAGATACTAAAGAGTAAGCAGTGGCGGGGTAATGGTCTAGATTCTAGGCTACAGATCCTGCCGTCATGCGTTCGAGTCCTCGTACTCTCTTCAGTTTTTTTTTGTTTCTAACTTTTTTCCAATACATTAACGTGAATATGCACAAATATTATAAAAACAACAATAAAAAGTTGCAAAAATATATTTAAGGAATACAAAAATTATTATTGTTGACACAAAAATATTTTTATAATCTGTTGATTTTTTTATCAATCATTTAATTGATTCATGCAAATTGAATGAAATCACTAAAATAAATAAAAGTGATTTATAATAAACAAAATCAATAAAATAAACAACGACAATGAAATCAATAAAATCCATACAATAAAAAAATCAATTTATTGATTTTTTTCATGCATTCCATTGTATTTTTTAATGAAATGAAGAAAATCAGTATAAATATTTGAGTTAAAGGAGAAAAACTGCCCGATATAGATAAGGATTTAACCACGAGGGAAAAAACACTGTTAGGATTCCACCTAGTAACGCTAACCCGTTAGTAAATCAATTTTTACCGCAAAATCACCCAACTGATCCGAACATAAAGAAACAGGAATTTTTTGCAACCATGTCGAATCCACAAGTAATAACCGTAGCAAATAATCAAATGATTTCATTACGCGATGCATTAGAAGTTGTGCCCATATTCAATGGTGAAAATATTCCTTTAACCTATTTCATTGAAGGCTGTAAGGAAGCAAAGGAAATGCTTCCTTTTGTTGAACCGAATTTAGTCAAATTAATCCGAAGCAAACTAATAGGTGAGGCTAGAAAGTGAATTTCCGGGCCATCGTACACTAAAATTGAGGATTTGATAGATCGATTAAAAAGGGTTTATGCGCCAGATAAAACGGTTTATCAGTTACAGGGCGAATTAGGTAGAATATATCAATGGGAAGACGAAAAAGTTATTGCTTACGCAATGCGTATCCGAGAAATCGGAAATAAAATATTTGATGTTCACAAAATGAGCAGTGACGGACAAACAGATCCCGCTTTCGAAAGAAGTTTAGCAACAGATATTACTGATTGTTTCTTGCCGAGAAAAATCTGTAAGTACTCCGGTTTTTAGTTTTAGTACAAGGCCGTCTGGTCCGCAGCGAGTCCCTTTTGTTAGCGCTAGCTAACAATGTTAGCAGATGTCATTGTAAATATTTATTTCCTGACTAGTCTGGCGAGTTTAGAATCGTGGAACGGCTGTTTCAGACAGTTAGGCATGATCCAACCCACTCATGGTCTAGTCGAAAAACGTTCCATTTTCGGTCAACTCGCGCATACCAGCTCCACGGCCATCATACCAGCTCCACTTTATCTCAAAACTACATTTTTGTAGTTGGCCGGAAACATAACTCAGACAATTTTCAACCGATTGACTTGAAATTTGGAATATATCTTGGAAAAAACATTGTCTATAGAAGTACGTAGGATTTTTTTTATATATTGCATAGTTCATTTGTTATTAACAATTATCTGAGGATTTTTTAGGCAAATTTCTCACTTTCCACTTTAGAAGTGCGCCATTTTGTCAAAAATCAATATATCGAAAAAATCCTACGTACTTCTCTAGCTTATACTATATATAATCGAAAAAATTCAGGCCCTAATCATAATTCATTAAATTAAAAGAGCTGTTATTCCGACCGTGGAGCATAGAAAAAAAAGACGTCGCAAAAACGCTGTACCGCCGCCATTTTGAAATGAATTGCCTAAAAAAAATATTGTATGCAGTTAATGATATGTATAATAAAGTCCCATTTCTGTAATCTCGATTTATTTCGTAATATTTCTGAAAAAATTCCCAAAAAAGCCTATTTTTTCGGCCTCTAGGGTGGCCTAACCCCTTAAGGAAACAGTAGACGCTGCCATCGAGGTAGAAAGAAGGTTATCTGCTACAAAAGCATTGCGGGAAGACGGAAAATTTAAAACTTCTTAGGAAACCGGAAATCAAGCAAGTAATAATGATAAAGAGTTATTTAAATCAGGGAGAATAGCTAGGGTGCAAGAAGAAATAGATTTAAGATGTCAAATATGTGGGAAGAAGGGTCACGCAACCCCCACCTGTCGTTTTCTAGGTCAGACTCAACAAAACTTCCCCATCCGTAGTTTCCAAGGGCAGACACGGGAAAACCCTCCTAACCAATACCAAGGTCAACGACCGAACCACACAGATCCGTACCCTACGTTTCTAACTTTACACAGGTTCTAGGCAAGACCAAGATAATCAGGGTCAATGGCAACCAAGACGGTACAATCAATATGCCGAAAATTATAATAATAATCATAATAGAAATTGGAATCAAAGTCAAAGACAAAACGATAATAGAAATTGGAATCAAGGTCAAAGACAAGTAAATAATTATAGACCACATTATGGTACCCCGCAACGGAATTTCAATCCTAACGATAACACTTGTGCGTACTGTTACAGACCAGAACATTTTATTAAAAATTGTTTTCAAAGAATAAGAGATGATGGTGAAAACTTACAACAGTTTCCTTAACAGAATTCACCAGAACAAGGATATTCAAACCAGGGAAACGCGAGAACCCCCCTCAATCAGGGTGCAACGAGGGAGGTTACAACTACCAAAAATTAAATGCACCCATTGCAATCAGCGAAAAAGATCCAGAAATTAGAACAGCAAAAGTTAACCTAAGTATAGGAAGTTCGGTACCATCTGTCCTTTCAACTATTGAAGGTGTGAAAAATCCTGCGTGTATGATGGTAGACGCAGGTGCAGGACCAAATTTAATTAAGAAACATTCTATTCAGGATATTTTATCTATAAATAAAGCAGAGGTACTCAGATTAACTGGAATAAATAGTCACCCAGTATATACCTTAAGGCAAATTGAAGTCAATGTTTTTGGGTACTTAACCATATTCAATGTAATTCCTAACGAGGTACCTGTAGATTACGATGGAATTCTAGGTTTAGAATTTTTTTTTCAAATAATGACGTTGAAATTAATTATGCAAACAGAACACTTGATGTAAAAGGTCAAATCTATCCCTTTATAACCAACGAAACTATAACCATACCAGCAAGATCGATTTCAGATTTCTTTGTAAAGATAAAAAATCCAGAAAAAAAGGAAAGTTATGAACCAAGATTATTAGTTGAAAATGGTGTATTTTTAGGTGATGCTTTAGTTACCAACAATGATGGTAAAGCATACATGAAAATAGCTAATGTATCAATGCAGTCTAAGGAAATCACGGTACCACTAGTCACATTAGAAGAATTTGAGGAAATGGAAGGACAATCTACACATTTCAATGGCTCAACTAACGATACTTTTTGTGAAGAATCTCCCGATCAAATCTTTGACGAATTTATGCTCTCAGACCCCAATGTTGATCAACCTTTCCCTATATACAATGTTGATAGTGAAAACGGGTTCAAACATCTTAAAAGTTTACTTAGATTAGATCATTTACAAGTATAAGAATCAAGACATGTTGAAAAACTTTTTTTAAATAATAATCTAGATCGCTTCCATATCCCTGGTGAACAACTTGAAGCTACAAATGTCCTTGAACACCATATCCCTACAACAAAGGATATTCCCATCGCTTCATGCCAATACCGTTTTCCTCCCATTCATAAAGAGGAAGTAAACCGTCAAGTCAATGAGTTACTTGATAACGGTATAATCAAACCATGCCAATCACCATACAATACACCTGTATGGATCGTTCAAAAAAGGTTGACTCGCAGGGAAATAAGCTGTAACATAACTGTTACCATAATGCGGGACTCAGTACGACCCTGCACGAAAGGGTTGCCGAACCGCACACGAGTCGGAACGGAATCCCCCGAGGGGACCCGAAGTCCCGAGCCACCGCTCGGTAGCGGATCACTCTTGGCTCGCTCGCTTTCCAAATAACCACTTTTACTAGTGTCTGTGTCTCGCGCTCCCACCACGCCTCCTCGCCTAGGTCGCAGCCCAGGAAGTGGATCGCCTCCTTGAGGAACCTTCATCGTGCCGCCGCCTACGCGGACTCCGCTTTTGATTGCCAGCTCCCCACCACGGACTGGCGGTCCCCTAATTGTAGGTAGTAATAAATGCCTCTCTGTTTAAATACCATGCTCTTTATTGTGTCTCAACCTTCACTCTCGGCTTTCCAATCTCCCAATTTCCCTCCTCGGCATTACCTCCGTAATACCTGGCGCCCAACCTAAAATCCCACATTTTGCCTGTCTTAAAACTCAATCCTGCCGAGAAAAATAGACACAATGCAAAATTTAGACTCTATTTTTGACTTTAACTCTCAAACTTTTGAAATTTTCATTCAATCTTTATTGCATACTATTGAATTCACATGCCTTGCCATTTTGCTGCTTGCTATTTTTGAATAATGTGTATTTGATTTGATTTTGATGATTTTTGATCTTGAAATGCTGTTTATGTGTACTTGTGACATTATATACGAGATAATTTTTTAATGATCTGATATGTATATGTATGAAATTGATTTATATGTGCCAATGACCTGATATATTTATATAATGATTTTGTAGTGCCTATTATGTGATATTTGAGGAGATATAAATTAAAAATTGTATGGTACACTCGCATATGCGAGAATTGCAGCAGATATTTGCGCATCACAATTCAGGGCCTGGATGAATAACGTAAGGAAAACCATAATCGGAAATTGAAATATCAATTTCTCTTTATGGTAATAGAATCAAAATTGATTTTTGTTTAAAAAGAGTTAAACCGAGATAGAAATAAAAATAAAGAAAGAATTTGGAAGGATCATAGATGTTTTGGAAAGGTCAGACATTTGTAATTGGAGAAAGAATGACACCTAAAAAGAAAAGCATAAATTTTTCTTCTCGTTGAATATTTCAATCGCCCGACTTGGCGAGGCTTCCTAGCGCGGTAACGAGTCCCCACGTGCAACACATACTCTCGCGAGTCATACGCAAGGTCACGCGTCGTATCTCCTAGACAAAGTGTCCTACGACGAAGATAAACATATTTTCGAACTCTCTAACCATTAAATGAATAATTAAAATTTTAATTAAAATTTCTCGAGCGACATGGAAATTATAAATTAGAAACCTACATCGAACGAAAATATAGGGTGTCCTTTCCGTACAAATTCTAACTCAAGATTAAAATAAATGAAATTGAGATCGGGAAAAATTGAAATCACAATGCCGCTACCTACAGTCATGGAAAACGATCATGATAACCTAGATTTGGAAGGTGCTGCTGCACTTCAAATCCAAAATATTCATTCGGATAAGGTCACAACGAGACCAATCATCGAAATTACGGTCCCAACTCCAGTCAAAAACACGGGCGCTCTCCCTAAAATAATAAATAGATCGATAGGTCGCGGTAGGGGTTTCGCGAGAAAAAACATGGAAACCCCAATGAATAAAAATAGGTCAGAAAAAGACAGATTGACTCAGAAAACATATACTGAACCAACTTAAAATAACCGACACGTACTCCATGACCTTACTCAAAACCCTGACAAAACTTTCGACCTAGAAATCAATACCTTCTATTGGGATAACGAAGAGTTATCCGCAATAGGCGCGTTAGGCTCAATAAACAATCCCAGACAAACCAACAACAAAGCTTTTGATTGCGATTCCTTTTTGAAAAATAATACACAGTTCATTTTAGAAACCGACGAATTTTTAGAAAGTGTAGAGTTCAATGAATTTATGAACCAACAAAAGGAACGATTTTTTAGAGAAAAGGAAGAAAGGGCAAATGATTCAATACTTAGATTAAACTCGTCAGCTCATAGTTCTTTTGAAAACGAAAGAGAAAAGATTGAACCTAGTTACAGGCAGAACAAAAGCGCATCCCTTAATAGACAGTCAGTACAATTCAATTTAAAAGATAATTTAAAAGAACCCCATCAACTTTCCCACAACAATACCGAAAACCGTAGTAGAACGAGAATAAATAATTTAAAATTACAAAACTCAGATGACAGTGAATCATTAGAGGGCAGAAACACTTTAAACCAAAACAGACGACATAGACTCTCGACAACAAGTAATAGGTCAACCAGACATTCTAGAATCCACAAAAATAATACAGATACGGATAGCGAACCTGAAAATAATACAAATAATCAAACAATTCCAGCGAAATTTTTCCCTGTAGGCATGATGCAAACGCCATTTCAAATCATGAGTAACTGGCCGATTAAATTTAGGAATAACAAAGAGGACAGTCCTGTGCATTTTCTGAACGAATTAAAAAGATTCAAAAGGGGACATAAAATGAAAGACCGCGATATTTTAGAAAATTTGGACACATTACTAATTGAAGATGCAAAGATGAAAGATTTTCTGAGGAAATTAGGCAAAAAATTAAATTTTGTAATCAAAAAAGGACTCAAGACATTCACTCATATTTTACAGAAATTAGAAAACTTTTCACTAAACATTACCCTAGAAAAAGCCTGGAATATGAACTGCGTAGAGCTTACGAGAACCTTAGAATTGAATATGATATATGTAAAACGAAACGATTTTGAAACCTTCGAACAACTGGAAGACTTAGGAAAAGAATGGGAAACAGAGCTAGCCAAATCCAAAATTCAAGGGAAAGTTTTACAAATAACCGAACCTAAAATAGAGGACAAATTAGAACAAAAAAGCAGTAGCAGTAGTGGGGATGTAAATAATTCGGAATATAATAAAGATTCAAGGGAAAATAAAGACAACCAAAAGGATAACCAAAACGGAAACCAAAGTCAAAATAACCAGGGTAGAAAACCATACAAAAATCGATTCTCATTTTCATCATTTGGATTTCCATTATTACCTTCTCCAAACCAATACCAACAAAATTTCAGACCTAAATTCAGACCTGGATTCCCACCTGGTTTCCAATTAAATTTTCAACCTAGATTTGATCCAAATTACCAACGTATGTTCCAAAACAATAGACAAAGATATCCATTCAATCCCTATAATCAAATGTTACCAATGCTGAATCAAATGACGTCATACTCAAATCAAGGTCAAAGCAATACAATGATCGAATTCCCAACAGAAAAAGCGGAAAATGCTTCACGAAGTAACAACAAAGATAATAATCAAAATCCCAAAAAACCAAATTACGATAATAAAAACCAACAACGTAATAACAATTCTAATAAAGATTCCCAAGATAAAATAGATTCTGATCAAAACAAAAAACAGAATTTTTTAATTCACGCACAAACATTACAACAAACAATAATAATTGTTATAACTGCGGTTTAACGGATCATTTTAAAAAAGAATGCCCACATTACAAATACAACCAGGGAAACTGGAGGGGCGGGTATTAGAACCAAAAATATTACAAACTAATACCGAAACGCCAGAATACTTAAATTCGGATAAAGATGAAATAACGGAAACTCGTTTTTATCTAATGACAAAATTCGAAGGTAGCTTATTTCGAATACTAGTGGATACATGTGCCACACATTCATACGCTGGCAAGGAATTGCTGGAAAAAATCCAGAACTCCAAATTTTCTATTTTTAAACCCGTCTCGCAAAAATTAATAGTAGCGAACGGCGAAACAGTCGACATAATTGGGCAAGTAGTAATCCCAATTAGAGTCGGAAAACACACAAAGCATGTAATTTTCAGGTTAGCCCCAAAATTAAACTCCGTAGGTATCTTTGGCACAGACATGCTAAAAGCCCTATGGATGACCTTAGATTATCACTTGGAAACCTGGTGGTTACCAGGGAGTCCCCCCACCTACTATCCTATGGAAGCTTATCCAAAATCGCTCCTCACCCCAATAATTGAAAACAAAGCCGAAACTAAACCTGACACTATAACGATAGAGAATGAAGAAGGTAAAAAGGTAAAGATTAGGAATAAATCATTTGGTAAAAAAGAAGAAAATGTAAAAATAAATATTAAACCGAAATTCGGAGGAAAAATTAATTTGAAAAGTACTAGAGACCTTATCAAAAATAACTCAAAGTTAGAAGATAGCGAAATCCCCCTAGTACCTATCAATCCTAACCAATCCCAAAAAACAAAAAACGCCCAAATTCCGGTTAGAAACCCCACTAAGGATATCCCAAGCCTAATGAGCATTCCAATGAGCAACAAATTCCAAACCCTAGAGAACATCCCCAACCCCGACACTAGCGACGATCCAAGCACTCAAGACTCAGATACATTAGGCAAACCAAGAATTAGGAAGAAAAATAAGGAAAATATGTTAGGAAACATATATTACACTAAAAAATACGGAGAAAGATATAAGGATAGTGACAGTAACATTTGGAAAAATGAAAGAGTTACTGATCAAAATAAAATAAAAAGGGAATCTCAAAAAGCAAATGAGATAAGGGAAATAGAAAATAAAAATCAATGGATTCATTTTAAAAATAAAGCGGTTAAACTAAATAATATTTCAGATAGGTTAGGAAAAATCGATAAACAAAATTATTGTACACCAGAAATTTGCGAATGCATTGTCGAGCTTAACGAAAGCCAACAATCCCCATTAGAAAACCTTTTAGAAATCAAAATAACCATACACCATGGAAAAGAGCATAGGGCGACTCATTTAATGAAACACAAAATTGACGTCCAGGGCCACGACCCCATTAAACAGCGATATTGTCACGTGAGCCCAAAAATTAAGAAAATAATTTATCAGACAGTCGATAAATTATTAGAACAAGACATAATCGAACCGCCTTGCTCTGATTGGTCAAACCCTATAGTGATGATCAAAAAACCGGGCATATATTATAGATTCTGTTTAGATTTCAGAAAGGTTAATAATATTACTGAAAAAGACCTCTACCCGATCCCACTCATGACAGAAATATTGGACACTTTAAGATCGGCAAAATTTATCTCCAAAATTGGTTTGAAATTAGCTTATGTACAAATTCCATTAGAAGAAAATTCAAAACCAATGACAGCATTCACAGTCCCTGGAAAGGGCATGTATCAATTTAAAAGGATGCCATTTGGTTTAACCAACGCCCCAGCAACTTTCCAGAGACTGATGGACAAAATCATCACTCCAGATTTAAAGCCAAACGTTTTTTGTTATTTAGATGACCAAATCCATTTCAAATCAGGCAGGTTATACACTTGAAGTTGCAGAATCTCTCGGGGACAAAATATGTTGTTTTCTAGAGGAAATTAGGCGATACGTATTTTTGCGATTTGTGAAAAAAATTTTTTTTACAGATTTATGCGTATTTGAATTTTTGGCTTTGTTTTTCAAAAAAACCCCAATTTTGTCTTTAAACTCGTATAACTTTTGACCCAATTCAGATATTTACGATTTTTCAGATTATGGTAGAGTTTATAGCTTTCTTTCGAAATCCGCGAGGAAATTAAAAAAATCTTCAACATTAACCAAATGGCGGCAGTTTCTCTGAAAATGTTAAAAGTCAATTTTCTCAAAAAATCCACACTTATATTTTTTGTCAATTTTTTTTTTGAATTAGTACTCTCATAAGGAAAATACCTTGTGAGTTTAATGCGGGCTGAATAACTTTTGTGGGCAGGAGAATTTTTTTTCAAAAAATCGAATTTTCGCATTTTTCTTGAAAAGAACAACAGATACAAAAAAATTTTGAAAGAATAGTTTGCACATTTAAAAAAGTTCTACAAAAAGTTCTCTTACACATTTATGATATCTTGTACCATTTCCGAAAAAAAAAAAATTCAATTTTCATAAACAAAAAATTGTCTTCATTCCTGGCTTATGGAAATACTCACCATTTTTGTTCAATATTAAAAAAATATATACGTTCATATGAGGAAAACTGCATGTTAGTTTTACGTGGGCTGAACAATTTTTATCATCAGAAAATTATTTTTCCCAAATTTGAATTTTGAAATTCTTTGCTGGAACAATTTAAGTTACAAAATGAATGCCAATAAAAGAAATTTTTTGACTGAAAAGTTTTTATCTTCAATATATTTCACATTTATCCAGATATTTTTCAACAATGTATAAAAGCTTTATCTGAATCTTAGTTTAAAAAATAAATAAATACTACCTGGATTAATATTTAACAAAAATGGTGGGTATTTCCATAAGCCAGGAATGAAGACAATTTGTTGTTTATGAACATTGAATTTTTTCATTTTTTTCGGAAATGGTACAAGATATCATAAATGTGTGAGAGAACTTTTTGTAGAACTTTTTTAAATGTGCAAACTATTCTTTCAAAATTTTCTTGTATCTGTTGTTGTTTTCAAGAAAAATGCGAAAATTCGATTTTATGAAAAAAAATTCTCCTGCCCACAAAAGTTATTTAGCCCGCATTAAGCTCACAAGGTATTTTCCTTATGATAGTAAAAATTAAAAAAAAAAAATTGGCAAAAAATATAAGTGTGGGTTTTTTGAGGAAATTGACTTTCAACATTTTCAGAGAAACTGCCGCCATTTGGTTAATGTTGAAGATTTTTTTAATTTCCTCGCGGATTTCGAAAGAAGGCGATAAACTCTACCATAATCTGAAAAGAAATCGCAAAAATACGTATCGCCTAATTTCCTCTAAAAAACAACATATTTTGTCCCCGAGAGATTCTGCAACTGCAAGTTGCTTGTAGCGTAGAAAAACCAAAAGCAACTCTACTTATACAGAAGTGACCCACTTAAATCTACTTTACTACCAGACTCAAACCCCTGGAAATTAGTCGTACCCAAAAAACTTGAAGCTCAAGTTTTACGGGAAAATCATGACGAAACCCAGGTAGGACATTTAGGCTCAGAGAAAACTTACGCGAGAATTTCCGAACATTACTTCTGGCCAGGGGCATATTCGAACGTTATCAATTACGTAAAATACTGCCAGACTTGTCAAAGAGTAAAACCGGGTAACCAAAGTAAAGCGAGATTGATGGGAAGAAGAATAGTCGAAGAACCATGGACCATGACTGCTACAGATATCATGGGCCCATTACCGATTTCAAAAAAGAGAAAGAACCAATATTTATTAGTTTTTGCGGATCTTTCCACAAAATTGGTCGAAATAATCCCGATTAAGAAAGCAAACGGAACAACAATAGAGTCAGAATTCCATAAAAGTGTTATTTCACGTTGGGGAACACCTAGGATTCTCCACACCGATAATGGCACGGAATTTGTAAATAAAACTCTAAGAGACTTGACATAAAAATTCGGTATCAGGCACACGAAAACGCCAAAATACTACCCCCAAGCAAACACAACCGAGCGATACAATAGGACAATCAAACAAATAATTAAAACATATTTAGACAACGATCATTCCACCTGGGACGAACACATAGATGATCTACAATTTGAAATTAACACTAGTAAAAATTCATCAACACAATTCACCCCAGAATTCTTAAATTTAGGTCGCAAATTAGAACCAATTCAATCACTCAGAAAAAATGTTGAAAACGATAGCGAAATAGAGTTCCAAAGTGTGGAAAAATGGACAGATACATTTAGAAGGTTACAAATTATAAAAGAGGAAGTCCAGGAAAATTTAGACAAAGCGAACGAAAGACAGGCTATTAACTATAACTTAAGGAGAAGACCGTTGGAGTATAAAATAGGTGACAGGGTACTGAAAGTAGTAACAAAACTATCAAATAAGGCCGTCAAAAAAGCAGGTAAACTTTACGATAAATACGAAGGTCCTTTTATTATTAAAAAGAACATTTCCCTAACTATTTACGAATTAAAAAACCTCAAAGGTAAGAGCATCGGTAAATGGAATATAAATGATTTTAAATTAGAAAATGTAAATACAGGTAATGGCACATAGGCATAGGAAAATATTAATGAGTTTAAGTAAGAATATTTAGACTTAAACAAGGGCAACAGTGGCACTGGATCAATAGCATTAGTGACACAAACGAACTCGAAAAACTATGAACAACACTCTGAACACAACTACTGTAAAACGACTCTAACAAACAATTTAAAAGATAACAGCATTTTGACTCTTATTACAAGACAGAAGTAACAGTCTTCTCTAAGAAGAAAGAAAGAGACGATAATACAAAAAGAAATATAAACCTTAGAAAGGAAGTACAAACAGTGGAAGGCAGAAATAAAAATACTATAACAGGAAACACATTGACTGACATTTTGTTAATAAACCAAATTACATAGTTTCAATAGGATTTACAATTTTAATAATCATTAACTAAATAAAACAACAACAATTGAACTCAAATAAAAACAAACTCAAAGGACAATCGACTCCAAAGATAAAAAAAAACAAACTCAAAGGACTCAGAAAGAAGATACCCATGGAGGAGGATCAGAAGCGAAAAAACAGCGAGAGAAGAGAAACCTAAAGCACAAAACTGAGGACAATTGTAAAGAACTATAATATCAGTTTCGCGAAGGAATAATACTCAAATTTATTTAAATGGCATGCAACCTTTTTGACAAAGAAAAACAATTTCAATTGAGGAAAACTTTACAACCTCAGACTCCAACAGACAAGTTTACTCATACTAATGAAACCGAAACATGATGATCGACTAGATTTAAAATTATTAAAGGAAACCTCAAGAGGAAAACAGCAGATTTGCAAACTTTTGTTTAAATGCCTTTTTTTAGACTATATCAGACTTGGACAAACACACTACGGCAATGAAAGGGAAGGGGGGGGGGGGGTGTTAAAAAAGTGTTTCCCAAAAGGGGACCCGAAGTCCCGAGCCACCGCTCGGTAGCGGATCAGTCTTGGCTCGCTCGCCTTCCAAATAACCATTTTTACTAGTGTCTGTGTCTCGCGCTCCCACCACGCCTCCTCGCCCAGGTCGCAGCCCAGGAAGTGGATTGCCTCCTTGAGGAACCTTCATCGTGCCGCCACCTACGCGGAATCCGCTTTTGATTGCCAGCTCCCCACCAGGGATTGGCGGTCCCCCAATTGTAAGTGGTAATAAATGCCTCTCTGTTTAAATACCATGCTCTTTATTGTGTCTCAACCCTCACTCTCGCCTTTCCAATCTCCCAATTTCCCTCCTCGGCATTACCTCCATAATAAAGCGGTGGAGAATGGTGTTAGATTTTAGGAAGTTGAATGGAAAAACTATTGGCGATTCTTACCCTTTGCCAAATATAAGTGAAATTCTAGACCAATTGGGAGGAGCCCAGTATTTTTCTGTATTCGACCTTGCCTCAGGATTCCACCAAATTAAAATAAGTCCCCAAGATGCCCATAAAACAGCTTTCTCTACACCCTACGGACACTATGAATTTGATCGAATGCCTTTCGGCCTTGAAAATGCACCGGCCACTTTTCAAAGACTTATGGATCTTGTTTTAATCGGATTACAAGGTACAGAACTGTTTGCATATTTAGACGATATTGTGCTTTACGCTGATACTCTCGAGGAACATGAGATAAAATTCACAGAATTAATGAATCGACTTTGTAATGCTAATTTAAGGTTGCAGCCCGATAAGTGTGAATTTTTAAGACCTGAAGTATCATATTTAGGACAGATAATTGATAAACACGGTGTTCGCCCTGATCCTAAAAAGATACAAGCCGTACAAAAATTTTCCGTTCTATCGTTGGTTTATTGAAAATTTTTCTAAAATTACTAGTCCATTAACACAACTTCTAAAAACGGATGTACCCTTCGTCTGGGAAGAAAAACAACAAATTGCTTTTGGGACATTAAAAGCTAAATTATGTGAGGAACCTGTTCTCATACGAACTGACTTCTCAAAATCCTTTGTTCTTACAACTGATGCGTCTGGTTATGCTATTGGGGCAATATTATCCTAAGGTGTGATAGGAAAAGATAAGCCAATATCTTTTGGATCACGAGCCCTTAGTGATACTGAACGGAAATACGATACCTATGAGAAAGAGGCACTTGCAATTGTTTATGGAGTAACCCAGTTTCGTCCCTATTTACATGGTCACAAATTTACCCTTGTGACCGACCATAAACCATTGGTTTGGTTCAAGAATTCTAAAGATCCTTGTTCGAGAGTAACCCGATGGAGACTGAAGTTGGCAGAATATGATTTTGATGTTGTTTATAAGGCGGGAAAAATGAATGTGAGCGCTGACGCTTTATCGAGGAACCCTATTATAGGTGTCCCACCACCTATGAACATGCCGGTACTGGGTGATAGAGGATAAAAGAAGAAACAGAAAAGTCCTCTGGCAAAATTTGATCTGGGCCTTAATTTAGGCACAGTGAAGCTTCAAAGTTGGGAATAATGAACCAATCAGAATCGAGCTTTGGCAACCACTTGTTTGTCTCATAAGTGTTGAAATAGTGTGCGTGCTAGCGGTTTACTTCAGCTCCCGCAAAAATTTCACATCGTTGATCTTTGATTGTTTCTACAAGACGCGAAATTCAAGCCTTTAATTTTTTTAAATTCTTAGTTGTTTTTGCAAACGTTTATTACATTTGTTCAACCTAAAAAAAAAGAATTTCAATTTAATACAGAACTTCCCTGACATTTCATCTAAGAAAACCAACAAAGATGTTTGAAATTCAGAAGACCAAACGAACTTTTGTTCTTCAAAATTAATCTACAAACCTAAGAGGAGAAAAAACCTTTAAAACCTCAAAAAGAAATTCTCTGTGATGTCTACGATATGTAATTCTTTGCGATTCATTACAAAATTTTTTTGTTACATTCATTGTAACTAGCTTAATCAAAATTAAAAATGGGAAATCCAAACAAACTTTTTAACTTTAAAATTAACCAACAAGTCTAAGATAAGAAAACACATTTCTTACACCAAAAGTAATTCTTTTGCATGCAATGCAAATTTTTGATACATTTATTATTACAAAAACAATAAAGAAATGTGAAGTTGCGGAAATTACTTCTGGAGGTTCAAAATGTGTTTCTGAATTTTAAACTAGTTGGTTATTAAACAAAAAAAAGTTCGTTTCGTTTCCCGAGCTTTAAATTCTTTGTTTAGTTTTGTTACATTAAATGTAAAAAAAATTGTAGTTGCGAAGAATTACTTTTGAGGATTTAAATATGAGTTTTCTTATCTTGGACTTGTTTATTTATTTTCTGGAACAAAAGTTTGATTGGTTTTTCCGGTTTCAATTTTTTGTTGGTTTTGTTACAATAAATGTAACAAAAAGTTCGCTATGAATCTCAAAGAATTACTTTCGTTTGGTACAAAATGTGTCTCTTATTTTAGAGTTGTTAGTTCAGTTTAAAGAACAAAAGTTCGTTACGTTTCCGCAGCTTTAGATTTATTTATTGTTTTTGTAATAATAAGTGTATCAAAAATTTGCAGCGAGTCGCAAAGAATTACTTTCGTTTGGTACAAAATGTGTCTCTAATTTAGGGTTGTTAGTTAAGGTTAAAGAACAAAAGTTCGTTTCGTTTCCGCAGCTTTAGATTCCTTTATTGTTTCTGTAATAATAAATGTATCAAAAATTTGCAACGAATCGCAAAGAATTACTTTTGAGGGTCAAAAATGTGTTTTTTTTTTTATCTTAGACTTTTGTTGGTTAGTTTTAAAGAACAAAAGTTTGTTTGGAATTCCCATTTTAAATTTTTTTTAAATTTGTCACAATGAATTTAACGAGAAAATTTGTAATAATTCGCAAAAAATTACTTATCGTAGACTTGTTAATTAATTTTCAATAACAAAAGTTTGTTTTGTTTTTCCGAGTTTTGAGTTACTTTGTTGGTTTTATAAAAAAAATGTAACAAAATGTCGGGAAAGTTCTGTATTAAATTGAAATTCATTTTTTTTTTAAGTTGAGCAAATGGTATGTTATTTTAAGGACGGTAATAAACGTTTGCAAGAGCAACTAAGAATTTAAAAAAGTTAAAGGCTTGAATTTCGCGTCTTCTAAAAAAAATCAAAGGTCAACGATGTGAAATTTTTGCGGGAGCTGAAGTGAACCGCCAGCACGTACACTATCTTAACACTTATGAGCAAACAAGTGGTTGCTGAAGCTCGATTCTGATTGGTTCATTATGCCCAACTTTGAAGCTTCACTGTGCTTAAACTAAGGCCCAGATCAAATTTTGCCAGAGGACTTTTCTGTTTCTTTTTTTGTCCTCCATCACCCAGTACCGGCATGTTCATAGGTGGTGGGACTCCCTGTAGAAGAAGAAACCGAATATTTTAGCGTAGAAAATATTAAAAAGGCAACATTAATACTAATAAAAGAACCCTGGATGAAGTTTGTGAATTACAGAATCCAGTGGATCTGCTATGTGATGAAGAAATTAATTATGAAGCAATAGAAGGAAAAGGTAAGGACAAATGTGAAGCAAATGATTTTAGAGAGCTAAATTCTCTGAAGTATGAGAAATCTGACAAGAGTTCAGATTTAATTCTTGATGAAATGAAAAGTAAAAATCGGCTTTTGAATTCCGCTCAAAATAAAGGAGACGGATTGTAGACATGGAGTGCAGTTGTCACTCGTGGAAAATCAAAGACGGAAAATGAAATTGAAAAAGTAAGTGCAAAAGTCCAAAATGGAAATGATCCAAATGAAAAATCTGAATTGATACCTCGTTCTATTTTTAATGGAGATAACATGGATAAAACTACATTTATAAAGAAGAAGAAAAGGGGAAAACCAAAGAAGAAAATTCAAAAAGTTAATTTTCCCTTGAGAAAGAAAAGAGGAAGACCCAGGAAGTTTCCGGAACAAGGACCCTTAATGATAAGGAAGAACATGAAGAGTGAAGAAAGAGAAAATGATTTCGAAATGATTGATAGTTCGGACTCCAACCCTGAATTTAAATTGAGAGAAAATGAAAAGAAAGAAATGTCTAACAAATTACGGAAACAAAGAAATAAAGATATTTATACTGAAGGAAGTGCAGCAGATTCTAATTCTTTTAGTGAAGACGAAGACGAAGAAGAAGATGAAGAAGAAGATGAAGAAGAGGAGGGAAAGGAACAAGATATTTACGAAAACTTCCAATTAACTTTAGATATAGAAGATCCTTTAGGTGATTCTAAAGGGATGACACAAATGGAAATACCAATAACAAAAAACGCTGAAGAGATATGTAAGGATTAAATCAGTCGTCCTCCACCTGAGCCTCCCCCTGTGGAAACTACTTCAGCCGAACAGAACATTTTAGGACGAAACATAATTGAATGTCGTGATCAGTTACTCATGAGAAAAGACAATTACGCTTATTTTTTAGCAACTGATGGAAGTCCACTTGACAACGGTTCCAGAATGCTTCAAAACCGAGGAGAAATACCAAAATTTATAAATTTACAGGTAGGAGTGTCGAAAGAAGTTAAGAAGGGTCAACAATATCATATTGCCCTTCCAATCGAAGATGAAAACAAAGGTAATCTTTCTGAAAATTTGAACAACATTAACTCAGCCATATATTCATTACAAGCAATAGCAGAAAAACTAAAGTTAAGATCAATCAGCCTAGCAAAAACTGCACAAATTAATCATGTATCTTGGCAGGAAAGACTAGTTACTTTTGGTTTAGCATTCAAGAATTCAAATACAAAGATAATAGTTTGTAACGGAATGATTCAGTATCCAACAAAAGAGCAAAAAATAGCAATTTTAGAAGAGGCTCACTCTTCAGCAGTAGATGGGCACAAAGGTGTCACAAAAACATATAACAGAATACGCCAAAGGTATTATTGGGCTAACATGAAACTTCATATACAAAGGTTTATTCAGCAATGTCTGCAATGCCAATTAAAGAAGTTAGTCAGGGTCAAAACTAAGAACCCTATGATAATTACAGATACACCGAGCACAGCTTTTGAAAAAATTGCTATGGATGTTGTGGGCCCTCTACCCCCAACTACGTTAGGAAATGAATACATTCTGAATATCCAAGATAATTTTACTAAATTTTGTATAGCGGTACCAATGCCTAATCAAGTTGCTAGCACCGTAGCTGAAGCTTTTATAAAAAGATCCCAGATAACAAAATGCCGGCACGGTAGCATACTATGAGCAGGCACGTGGGCCGATTGACCAGACCGAGCTGCCGGTACATGCGCAGCTCAATACGCGCGCCATTGATGTCTATATGGCCCGCACGAAGTCGGGCGCACGCGGTCTGGTGAAATGCCGGCCATGCTCCGGTAAAATGCAGGAACTAGATCCGGTAAAATGCAGGCTACCATCCGGTAAAATGCAGACTGAGTGTGCGAGTAGATTAAAATTAAAAAAATCTTTTCTTCTGTAAATAAAATAAAAATTTCCAAATATCACGGAAGGTAATGACGAGATTCTGCGTATAATAAGTCCAAGTTGAAAGAAAAATGTCAATATTATAAAAATATCTTTTTATAATATTGACATTTTTCTTTCAACTTGAACTTTATATTATTATATGCAGAATTTCATTACCTTTCGTGATATTTGCTAATTTTGTTGATTTGAAGGACACCGACAGCAAAAAATTGCTAACAAATTTTTTGTTCCACACACAGCCAAAACAATACCAAAAACCGCAAACGATGAAAGGTATAACTCCGTTATACAAGTGGATTACTCCGTTTTCCAATTGGATTACTCCATTTACAAGTGGATTACTTATTCTTCTATTTTATCTGGAACGAATAACAATTATTGTTTGCAAATCGCACACATCCGAGCGAAAATTCACGGGTGTGAACGCCACACGAGATGAAATACGACAAGAACAGCTGATCCGGAACGCGCATGCGCGTTTTTGATCCCAAACTACTCGCACTATCAGCCTGCAGCGGTCGTGTAAATCGCAGGCCCGTTGTTCCTCGCCGCTTGTTGCCGGACCGTTGCCTGCCGTTGTCCGCCTTTCGGTCGCATTCCGACTCTGCCGGCCTGTCGCATGCATTTAGCAGGCACGCTGGTCTCCAGCCCGTCGGGCCGATCGCGTGCCGGCATGTATTGTTATCTGGGATTCATGTGTATATATGGAGCACCAAGATGTGTATTCACTGACCAGGGAAGTAATTTTTTATGTAATTTACTCAAAAGATTAGCAAGAAGATTCAAAATCAAGCAGTTCAGAACAACGGCTTACCACCCTCAATCTAACGGATCATGGGAAAGATCGCACCAAGTATTGGGTGAATATTTGAAACAGTTTGTTCAGAAACATGCCGAATGGGACGATTGGCTGGAATTAGCAACTTTTTCTTATAATACCAGTGTACATGAGGGCACGCGTTGTACTACCTACGAATTAGTATTTAGGAAATTAACAAGATAACCTTCCAGCGACCCTCCGTCAGAACTTGAAAAATGACCGACCTATAATGGCTATATGATTAATTTAGTAACACGTCTTCATGAGGTCAGGGCTTTAGATCGAAAAAATCTAATTTTAGCTAAAGAAAGATCCAAGATCTATTACGACAAAAAAGCAAATCCTCAGAACTTTGGAGTGGGTGATCATGTCTTTTTAATAAAAGGAGGAAAAATTAAAAAACTTACAGATCAATATACAGGCCCTTTTGAAGTACTAGAAGTCCTTGGAAAGGGAAATGTAAAAATTAATATGAAGAATTCTCCAACAGTAGTTCATATTAATCGTCTTAAATTATCACACATTAAACCAATTACAAAAAATTAGAACAGAAAACATTTAAATTAAGAAAGAATTTCCCATTCCTGTCATATTATAGATAAATGGACCCTATTCATCGAAAAAGAATCGACCAACTTTGTGATCTGATCGTCGTCCGAGTTGATATATTGAGTGTATTGAAACCAGTTCTAATATATTAATTTTTACATTCTCATTCTAATGAGAAGGTATTGGTTTTATGTAAAATTTGAATTGGTCGGTTTTCATCAAATCTGCACGTTTTGAGACCCCCTGAGCTAGAAAAAAAGGTTTTTACCAAGGTGTCTGTCTGTTTGTCTGTAGGCACGATAACTTTCGAAAAAATAATCAGATTGGGTTGTGCTTTGGCACACTTTTTTGGGGCCTGAAAAGAAAGAACAAGTTCGTTAACCAGCTAATTTTGATCAAAATTCAAAAAGTTACAGCATTTTGAAAATTTTTGAGACCATTTTTTTCAAAATTCAAAAATTCTATGTAAGGCTATTCATAGTAATCCAAAACTGGAACAATTTATCCGATTGACTTTTTCGGATACAAAAAAAATTACTGGAGTTATAGCAATTTCAAAATTACAAAAAACAAACGTAAATGAACATTTTCTGCCGAAGAACGCAAGATATGAGAAAAAGTCAGGAGAAGAAAAATGTTTCTTTTTGAACACCCTACAATATTTTCGTAAGAATTTTCCAAATTTTTTGAAAAATCAAAAATCCAAATTTTGATCACACAAAAAAAATAATGAAAACTTAATGATTTCAATTTGCTGTCAAACTATGCAAGATACAACCGAAGATGAATGGAACAAAATTATGCACCCAAAAAAGATCTCCAAATTTGTTAATATTCACTTTTTGATTTGATGCGTAGTTTTTGTTTTATTCGTAAAAGACAGCATTGGAAATAGTAAAATAAAATTTTTAGACGAAGAACACAAGCTACGAGAAAAATGACAGAGACAAAATTTGTTCATCCAATGAAGAGGTACAAATTTGTTATAAATCATGTTCTGATAGGATGCGTGGTTCTTGTTTTATTCGTGACTTTTTTATTTCTATCATACAGTGCACAGAACCGAGCGTGGAACGCAAGGTTCAAATGATTTCCAAATCACATATAGAGCGCGAAGCGCGAGTGTCTGGATGAGAATGTGTTCCTTAAGGTCGATAGAACCTTGAGTAAATAAAGTTCCATTTCATTCTAAAATAAAAACAAATTTAACAATCACTTCGCATGTAGAGGTTTTGACAATTTTATAATATTTACAAATAAACTTTTTCTTTCCATCAAAGTCGAACACGAAGTTCAAAAATCTAGAGAAACCGAGCTTGAAGCGTCAAGCAAATCTGTCCGAGCACGTAGCGCGAGGTGAATACATAATCGAGCGCGAAGCGCGAGATCCAACAGTCGCGCGCCCTAGGCGCGCTCAAACATGCGAGCGAAGCGAGCCGCACGCGAACCGGGCGATGAGAATGTGCCCGCAAAGCGGGCAGATTTTTTTTATTTCAGTTCACGGATCGAGGAGCAGAATGACTCTACCAAATTTTTTAACTTTCCTCATAATCCTTTTAGAATCAAGATTAATACCATTCTCACTTTATTCCTACCAACATCTTCCTGCTATCTAAACACCTGACCTTTATTTTGAGAAATTGACAGACATTTGGTTTCCTTTAAGTGATTGGAATGTCATTTCTATTGCTAATTTGAATGATTTTTCTTTAGTTATGGTTTATTTAAGATTTGGGAAATTAACAGGGAACAATTTTCAAAAATTACGAAAGGTAAAATAATATAATACTTCAGAACAATATTCCCATTTTATAGTTTGCATTAAGAATTATCAAGTTAGCTTGAGTTTTAAGCAATATTTATAATTGCTACACATATTACTGAATTATAAAATGTTGATCGATAATTTCTAACTTCAGTTTCGAATTCTCATCCTATACGTAGCGACTATCGTACAAATTGTCATTTACTGCATGAATGTGCACGACAGCGTATTTTTGTTTTAAATTTCCTTACTAAAACTGAAATTTCATACTATTTGGTTCTGAATAACCTATCAAATGCCAATAATTCTGATATCTATAATCTCCTCTGAAATCCAAAAGAAGTGAATTATGATAATTGATCCAAATATTTATATTCCTAGATATATTTCTATATTAAAAGTTATGCAATGTATACTCATCAAGGTCCATAAAATATCGCACTTCGTTTAAATTGTTCATTTATTGATGATTCTATCGGATGGAGCTCCTGGCATTTCATAAGTTGATACAATTCTTGAAAGCTTAACATAAATATATATATATATATATATATATATATATAAACATATATAGTTTATATCCCACAACTATATGTTTTCTTTTTCATTATCGTGCATTTTCGATACTTGAAATATTTCAATGTTAGTCCTATATAGTAGTTGCATTGAATTGTACTATTGTTCTCGTAATTTTATTGAAATTTTGTTTCCAAAAGTTTAGTTGAAATTTTAGGCACTAAAATGTGCGAACTAACTCTTACTTATCATCAGTGATAAAATTAAAACTATTCAAATAAATATAAATTGAAATAGTTAAATTTACATATTTGAATAAGTAAATATACATATAAAATTATTTGAACTTGGGAATTTTATTCCCAAGTCCAATCTTAGGGAGGGAGGAAGTCACGTGTTCGTGACTGATGTCAGAAGAGTATGCATATTCTCTTTCTATAATGTGAAATAATCAAGTGTATTTTTTCCTCCTAAATTTCGCATGTTTCGTTAGTCATATATTTAAAATTAATCTTATTTTAGTTTATATCTTTACAAAATCCTTAAATTTATTGTATAGAGATCAAAGGGTTAGGTTTGTTCACAAAATATTATGCATATCAATACTAACCCTTAGGGTGACAACAACTTCAGAACTTGATGATTACTTTGTATTTCTCAATTAAAATCAATCAAACATTAATGTCATCGCTTTGATATCATACAGTGTTATTTATATTTAAATTTATGCTTAGAATTGTACGTCTGTATTTTATAATATATCTTTATAATAGTTTGAGCAAGTCTTCAAGTTAACATAAGACTTTTTGAAAATTTTAGTAATGTTGATGAACTTTTTGGTAAAACATTTTTCTGAGTTTTCAAATATGATAATAAATTATCATCTCTGAAAAAATTAAGGGGGAAGTTGTCACGTGACCGCGACAATATATTATAATTATCTATCTGAATATGCGAGTTTCATGTATTTAAAAATGTGGAAGAAAAGTTCAGGCGCTGATCTTGTATGAGAAGAACGGGAAGGCACGGTTACTATGACGAGCCTACTCTCGTACCTACCAAGGGGGTCGGAATCATGCATCTTACGAATTCCCCAGTACCTGGAAAGGAAGAAAGCTATAAACTCTTCTCGAGGATTGGTTCAGCCCTACCAACGGGACAACTAATGTTTTGTCAAGCTAGACATAAAAATTAATAGCAATGAGGGTGAAATGTATGGCAACGCTTCGATCTCCAAGGAGATTCTTCCTATCACGCTATATAAAAACTCTGGAACAGGTGAACACTCCCGGTAAGAAGAGAAGAATTCAACAAAATTAATACTTTCATATTTAAACGAAAGAGTGAGCATTATTTAATTTTTTTGAATGTGCTAATTTTCCATCGGGGGAAGTGCGCAACGAAAGAATAGGTTTATCTCTGAAATCAATTCTTTTCTATTTCCTTAACGAACGCCACTCGTGTTGTGTTCCATACAGGCGAACATATATTCCATTTTTTTAATTCCTCTTAATGCGAGCAGTAGACACACCTCTCATGGTTATTTTTAATTCCATACCTACATGCTGTATTTTGGATTAATTTAATTCTTTCTAATCCGTCCACAAAATGCGTGCACTTACATGATTCCTATTCCTCCGTTTGCAACATAAGTTTGAAAATTTCTATTTTTTTTGTCATGGTTATTTTTAATTTCATAGTTACATGCTTTATTTTCGATTATTTTAATTCCTTCTAATTGCAAGTTGGCTACCAAACATATCCTCTCCTTCCCTAAGCCCTAAAAATGGTTTCAGATGTTTAGCAGTCAAGTTGCAAAAATTTAACCTAAACCAAAAATCCAAATTCAAACCGAAAAAAAGGTGGGCAGGAAATTTTCAAAATTTGATTTCGACTATGCTGGATAGATCGTTTTTTGGCTCCGTATACTTTTTTTGTGGTTGTGTCATCCATGCACGTACATCAAAAAATTATTTTAATATAATTTAAATGTGTTCCAAGACAGATTTAATTGAAATCGGTCAAATTATGTTTCTGTTAAACAGATTAATAAAAAAATGTTCACATAATTTACCAAAATTCTTTTTTTTTTAACCTGTAATTTATAAATGTAATACAATATTTATTCATTAAAAAAATTAATTTATTTCAATTCACAGTTGCGCCTTAACATTTACATTATTTTATTCCTTTCTATTCTTTCTTTTACATTTCTCCACTTTTTAATTTCTCCCAATACGCTTCCATTATATTTTTCTGAGTCGATTAAAAGGAATAGGTTTTGCTTTTTTTGTCTACTCGATGGTGGAACTTTCGATGGAGGAAAATTCACGTATTAATGAGAATTCAGATTCTGAATTTTTTTGAATTCTTTTCTTCTTACCGGGCTGGTTAGTTCGCAGTTCGCAGTCAATTCATTGTCTGTTCAACATGAGTTCTTCGTCAGTCATTCGCCAGTATTCGCCAGTCTTCACCCGTATTTTTGAGAAGTCATTGCGGTACCAGTCTTCAACCCTTCGACTCGGTTCGGGTCATCCGGTGGTTTCAACCCTTTCGGAATCGCGCTCTACCAGTATCTTCTAGAATACCAGTTCATCGTTACAGTTTTCATTTGGGATTTACTTCTACCCTAATCGAACTCATCACGTGCAACCCATCAATTATCTGGATCACCGGATACACTGAGGGTCAAGGATCTACTTCCACGCCCCCTCCTCTACGGCATATCCGGAACCAGCCCTAAGAGATTCTACATATACGGAAACAAACCTAAACTCAGTAAGTCCTAATAAACATTAACCTTTGTCATCTGCCCTCTCTTATCTGTCAAAACACTTATAAATCCGTTCTTTCCAGTCGGACAGTCGGAGATAAATAACAGTCCTTCTCAAATTCAATTGAAGTATCCATCTTGGAACCCCTGCGCATCTTTTCTCATTCCCAAAATTAACCTATGTACTTAATCTAAATAAACTGATTTGATTGTGAATTATGTGTATTCAATTCATTTGACTTGTGTGCTCGTCCCAAATTGTAGTCTTATCCGATTACAATTAAATCGAGAAACTTAGGGAATTTAAGTGTATGTTGTCAAGACGTTACAATTCTGTTCAATTTATTGATTTTTTTTATTGTAAATATTTGACTTTTTTATTAAAAAATACAATCGAATGACTCAATGAAGTCAGTAAATTGAATAAAATACTAAAATCAAATAATTATCAATGAAATCAAAATTGCACTCAATTCAGTGATTTTATTCAATTTATTGATTTTATTGTTTTCATTGATTTATTTTATTTTATTGATTCTATTGAGTTTGTTTATTTGATTGATTTGATTGATTCTGCTCAATCTATTCATTTTTTATTGTAAATATTTGACTTTTTTTATTAAAAAATACAATCAAATGACTCAATGAAGTCAATGAATTGAATAAAATGATCAAATGAAATTATTATCAATAAAATCAGAATTGCACTGATTTTAGTGATTTTATTCAATTTATTGACTTTATTGTTTTCATTGATTTATTTTATTTTATTGATTCTATTGAGTTTGTTGATTTGATTGATGCTGTTCAATCATTTCATTTTTTATTGTGAATATTTGACTTTTTTATTGAAAAATACAATCAAATGACTCAATGAAGTCAATAAATTGAATAAATCATTAAAATCAAGAAAATCAATAAAGTCAAAATTATACTGATTTTAGCGATTTTATTAAAATCATTGATTTTATTGATTTTTTTTTATTGTATGGATTGTATTGATTTCAATGATGTTGTTTATTCTAATATTGTATTTTTTAATACAAAACTTAAATATTTACAATAAATAAAGCAATAAATTGAACAAAATCGATCAAATGAAATCAAGAAGATCAGTCAAATCAGTGGAATCAATAAAGTAAATCAGTCAAAGCATTAAAATGAATGAATTGAATAAAATCACTATAATCACTAAATTCAGTGCGATTTCGATTTTACGGACAATAATTTGATTTTAGTATTTTATTCAATTTATTCACTTCATTGACTCATTTGATTGTATTTTTCAATCAAAGTATCGGATATTCATACCGATTTTCTTTATTTTATTAAAAAATACGACGGAATAAATAAAAAAATGAATAAACTGAATGTAATCACTGAAATCAGTATAAATTTGACTTTATTGTTTATAATTTGACTTTCTCGATAATAGTGATTTTATTCAATTTATTGATTTTATTGATTCATTTCATTGTATTTTGTGATAAAATAAAGAAAATTAATATAAATATTCGATTTTTTAACAAATACAATCAAATGAATCACTAAAATCAATACATTGAATGAAATCACTAACATAAATAAAATCAATTTATTATCAATAAAATGAACAACATCAATCAAATCAATCAAATAAAATTTATATCGGTTTCACTGATTCCATTGATTTTATTGATTTCATGTATTTTATTCATTATATCCGTTTTATTCGTTGTATTAATTTTATTGATTTTATTCATGTTCTTCATTTTTTTGATAATTTATTGGAGGATAACTGGCATTTTTTGGCACTCCCGCCCTCCAAAAGCTTATCACAAAAAAGATTTTTGTTGCTCCACCCTATTCAAAAAATATTAATATTTATCAGCAAAAAATTGTCATAACTTTAAAATAACTAGTTTTTATAATTTCGGAAATCCCGAAATTTATGCATGAATCAAAGAAATGACCTAGACCATTACACCGCCACTGCTTACTCTTTAGTATCTTCATATTTTCAAACTGGGTAAATTTACAAATTTACATACAATTATAAATTGATTCATCTATACAATCGGTGCATTTGCAGTTGCTGTCTTCAAAAACTTTTTAAATATTTGCGCCACGATTTCGCGAGTGGCAATGTGTGGTGCGGACTTCAGAGCATTGAAGATTCGGAGCGCGAATTTGACAGCCGGTCTGTTGGCGAATTTGCTTTGCTGCTTACCAATGCAGTCTTATGGTCCTCACATACACAGGACATCTCAATTTTGTTCCACATTTTTCTCCATTTCGCGACGTATTTCTCGAAATTTAGGTCCGCCATCATCAAGATTTGGGTCTTCGAATATCAGCTAGCCTCTGGAAATACTCCTGTGATGTCAGAATTGTGAGTAAAAAATAAATTTGCGAACGGTTCACGCCGTTCAAATGCTGTCTTCTGCTATCCGCAGATTTCTCCCTTTCGAAAAATTCATAATTTCCGCGAAAATAGTTATTCCCTCAGCAAAAGGCTTCATTTCTATCAATTTCGTTGATCCGCGGATCTCGCAAAACCCCGGATATTTGACAAGTTTTCTTTCTTTCGCTCTCAAATACTTTGCAAAAATTATATATGGAGTCAGTGCCGTGCCTATGAAAAAAAATTCCAAGTCGGAGTTAACCAACACCCTTAACTGAATTGTATTTTGAAATAAGATATCTTTGAAGTTCTAGTTTTGATAGACAATTGAAGTCATGAATGAAAATTTAAAAAATGTCAAGACTTTGTAGAAGTATAAATATCTATAATGTATGTAAGTCAATTTTCTCAAAATCACACTTTTCCATAGATAAAATATAATAATTATGGTAATATTATTCATCAGTATTAAACTAAATAATAATGTAAATTGAATACGCAAAAATAGAAAATATAAATAATAATTATGTAAGGATTAATTTGAAAAAAATCAATATTATTCACTGTATACAACTGATTATGAAATGAATAATTGGAGTCAATATTCAAGTCAAAATTTAAAATGAAAATGATTCAATCAAATTGCGTACATTATACTATTGAGATTGAAACGATGCAAAATTTAACTAATAAAAAGAAATATTTTTCGCATTATATTATGCATAGAAAATTTTTGTTTGAATTTTCTAACATTGCATAATATATATTTTCAATCGCTAATTAATCCCTGCAATAATTAATTTACCAACAATTTTTAATGTGAGTTATTGTTATCAAAAAATTGAGTAACATTTTGTAATTCTCTATTTAATTCTCATTCTCAAAAAAATTGTTTATATCTACAAATTTAAACTATAATTAAATTCATTTTGAAATGTACATTGATGTTATTATGCCTTTTTATACTTATATTCAAAAAAGAAAGAACTTGTAATAAGTTACCAAGATGTAAACTTTCAAAATTTGTATTTCTTCAAGAAAAATTCAAACTCCAAACGCCTTAAAAATTAGAGAAATAATTTTTCTTAAATATAGATTTGATTTTAAATCATTTACGTACGGTTAAAAATCATATCTAACACATCGAGTTTTTAGAATATTTTTTTCTAAGTTCGAAAGTGTCGGATGAATGCCGTCGGAATTTATGAAATCGTACTTAGCGTTGCGTCGTGGTTAACTTAATAATATTCATCGTAGGTTTAGTCAAAGCATAATTATAAAATCACTCACAATACTGTCATTCGTTGGATGTTCCAGTCCACGTGGTTGTACGTTAAATGTAGAACACTGAGCACTTCGAACTCCAGCTGGCATCGACACCCTGACAGTTTCACTTCCCTTCTTTGTGAAAAGCATATATTCTTCAAGAGGCTTCATGATAGCGCCACCATTAATTGAAATGACAACATCTATAAACGATAATAAATAATACTTGCTGTCATGCTATTTGAAAAGTGTTATCATGTATATTACTCACTACTAAGACATCCGGTGTAACTTTTGTAAGGGCTAAATCTAGGGTCACTGGTGTTTGAGCCCCCTATCTGAATTTCTGTAATACCGGGGCTGTCGTCTTTTTCTTTGTTTTCATCTTCATCACCGGAACTTAGTACCGGAAGAGGCTGCAGCTGAACTGGTTCTCTATCAATCTATATGTCGAAGAAAAAGTTGAGTTCTTTTGATGGTTTAAAATAAACTCGAGGGGTCGATTACTCGACTTCATAGGATTTTAAGGGATTTCACGGGCTTGTATCGTGAGAGGTACAATAGTGACCAGTGGATAGTAGTGGCCTAGGCAACACCTAAAATTCAAATTAGGAACTATCTAGGACAAAAAATAGTCTCGACAGTAATAGTTTGGAAGTAATATACTTCATGCTTTCGAAGTTTAACCATACGAAGTGGAAAAGTATCCATATATTGAGAAACGAATTATTTTTTGTAATACGTGCACAAAAAGTACCCCTTTTTGTACTTGTAAACTGTTCCAAGAGGCGCTTTTCAGAAAGGCACGAGAAAAAAACTACTGCGTATGTGTAAATCGGCTACAGTTCCTTTATGACATACTGGTTACTTTTTGGGGCATTCCACTTAAACAAGAAAAAGTGGATGATAGATTTCCTTTCTTTTTGGATATTACATATTGTTTCGGGTACAAAATAAGGTGGTTGGAGGGTTTTCCATAATTTTCAGTATTATGGCAGGTATTGGCAATTGAAAATTGAACAATATTCTAACAAGCTTGATCGCTGCTATTATTCATCGGGCGAGAAAAATGCTTCTATACAAATATCCGCATAAAGTTTTAAAATGAAAAAAAAATAAAATAAAAAAATTGATCGTGATATAAATTTTTATATCAATAATTCAATAAAGAATTTACAATTGTTGTTTTTTGACGCGAAAATTCATTCTTAAGGATTTGATAACATCATTATCAAACTAAATGAAAAAAATTATCTTTTTAGCTGTTATTGAATGGATAGGCTTGATGTTTTTCATGGAATGAACTAAATATTAATTTTGAGGAACAATTTTCAAGAATTCATTTTTTGGCAACAATGGTTAATTGTTTGAACAAGTTTAATAAAAAACGCACACGGAAAAAAAAGTGCTGGAAACTTTCATTGGCTGAGTCTGTGAGTTTACGATAGGTCTAAAACCAATTGAAAATTTGTAAATATTGCATTAACAAATTATTCAAACAGTGCTTGAAGAAATATGAGACTTCTTAGATTGCGTCTAGCATGGTCAGTGAAGCACTCCTAGACTCCATCAACAAAATATCACGGACAAATTTGTAAGTCGTTCAACACTCGAATATTAAATTCTTGAAGACAGTCAAGGAAGGATTCATAGACGGTCAAGCTAGCCATTTATGCTAATAGAAAATAAGAAATTCTTTTTTAAATTTATAATATTATTATTTTTAACTTGTTTATTTATTTAAACATAATGTAACACACAAAATTACTACTTATAATAATCGCACGCTTTTAACGCTCTAAAAAATCGGATGCACGTTTCGTGGATTAGAACTACCTTTACTCTAGACACGAGACCAAAGCAACCGCTCAGGCCCCTCGGCTAATCATTTGCGCTGAAAACATGGTAAAAAATCTTGGCGTTCAGGGGCGGCGCAGCCGGCATGGATGCCATGGAGAACTCCAGACATGTAAATTTCCAGCCATGGAAATTCCATACATGAAAAACTGGACGGAGAGATATAACAAAAATTAATTTTGTTTCAAAAATATATTTCTTGTCTGGGTTCTGCACTGTTCGTTTTCGATTTCTGTTTTCGGCAATGGTATCGGCGATACCTTGTTTCGTGTACCCTTCGCGCCCTTCACTAAGTACTTGAACTTTGCTGAAGAACTTAAATTTCCAAGTTTGCGTGGGCCGTTACCATGGACTTGTAAAATTTTGGTGTTTATAGTTTTGAATTTATTGTTCTCAAGTTGTCGCTCAACAGGGGGTCCACACCGAGCCCGTCAGTGTGGGCACTGGATTTTCCTCTATAGTTAATGTTATTTCCACTAACTTCCGTTACTTTGACAATATACCTGCGTCAGGAACAGATACACAATTAGGCCAGAGTCCTTAGTTTTACATTACATTATGCACTGAGAACATCTCTTTTAAAATAAAAATGGTTGAACGTAAACGAAGTGATTGTCAAACACGAATAGCAAAAGATAAGAAGTTGAAGGAGGAAAAAGTGATAAAAGAACGCGACTTTCAGAAAATATTTTTTTTGCATAAGATATCATAGAATAATCTATTAGTTCGTATATTGGGTTGATTTCAGTATAAATCGGCTGAATTTTGTATTTTTCAGGAGGAAAATTGTTTTTATTTGATTCTCAAAACCTAACCTTTTCGCAATTATTGAGATACTCAGGTTTTTCTTGTTTCAGTTTGTCAATTTTTTTTTCACTCTTACGAAGCCGATGAGACAAATGAAGAAAGAATTCAAAATGGTAAACCTGTTTCGATTTATAAAAAATTGAAACACGAAATTTTCTAAAAACAGTCACCTCTTTTTTCGTTGAAATGTTTAGGAATGTAGAAAATATACAGTTAACTTGTCATAAACTCTAAATCAAGCGTGTATTTGTATTTTGGGAGGAACAAAATTCTATTTTTTCTTACTGTTCCCGCATTTATTGTATTTTACTGTTATTTCTACTTTAAATCAGTAAAATGATGTTTTTTCATTGAAATTTGCACTTTGAATTAAAATGGATTTTGATCAAATGAAGCTTTAATTCCGTGAATGGTAATACAATTTAGGTTTGACTAATTATTTTACGTATTTTTCTAAAATAACATGCCATTTTTGCAGGGCACCCCAACTTTTGAAAATCAGTTTTAAAAACAAGAGATAATCCATACTTTTTTTTTTAAAAGAAAAAAAATTCATTGAATTGTTTCCACATGATATGGAAGTGAAAGTTCAGACTTCAATTAATTTTAGGTCATACCTGAGAACATTTTCAATTCTTCTTCTCATGAATTATAATTTATTAGAAAATTCTTTTTCTGTTAAAAATGATCAATGCATTTTTTACCTCAAATGAACAGAGTTGACTTTTTACTTGCTTATACTCACGGATTCAGTACAAATGAATCGAGAAAGGATAACTTGGCTTTTTTTCTTCAAATTTTTTGAGAACATCATTTTTGAAAAAAATGTTAGTACTCTTCTCTAATATTTTTTAAAATTTATATAAATGATAATCAAAAGCCATATCTTGATCATATGAACATGAATTTGTAAATAATTTAATTTTTTTACTATGAACTAACGTGTAACTAATAAAACATTTGATATAGCATCGTAAAAGGGATCCTCTACAAAAATGCTATACAAACCCATTGCTTTTTCATAATTTTGCATAGTTTTCGAAATTTTCTAACAATTTAGATTTTTTCTGATCTTTTTTTATATTTTCATAAATATTTCAAAAATCGCACGAAAAAATCAATAAACTTTTGGGAATACTATGTAGCAAGCTACATTTTATAACATTTTCCTAATTTATTATTCATAACGATAATTACCATTTATTAATAATTGTTCAGTTTCGTTAGCCTTATTTTTTATATTCATACAATTCATTCACAATTAACAAATCCCAAGTGCTTTTTTTGTGCAGGTGGTGATGCTCCTAAACCATTCACTCGATGGAAGACTATATATTCGTGGTTAATTTACAAAATAAGGCGATTTGTAGCGTCTGTTCCGAAGCAGTAAAAAACATTAATTCCGTCAAGTTACATGATGTCTCGAATGTAAGAAATTCACGCGTAGCTTTTGTTGAAACTGGATTCAACACTAGGGAAAACGCCGCGCAAACTTTCCGGACCCACAAGATTAGTGCATTGCATCGCCTTCCGATAGAAGCTAAAGCATTTTTACCTCTTGATGAAACTTCGGTTGTTTCCAGATTAGAACAAGTCTCCATTTGCTTTAGAATCGTAACCGATGATTTGTCACTTAGAGAAATTTGTATGGGGTTATACGAAACGGACAGGACGAAATCAGAAACGCGGTTTAATATTGTAAATGACATTCTCCTTCGATATGACCTGAATATTAAAAACTTAAGAGGTCAATGCTACGACGGGGCTGAGAGTGTAAGTGGCTGTTTATCTGGTCTACAAGCTCACATAAAAAAGTAGAATCTGGAGCTCTTCCTGCGCACTGCAATCCACGTAATTTGTACCCCGTTGTCCAAGATTGAATGGAAGACGTACAATGTGCTCGAAATAGGATTATATGAATTTATTAATATATGAAATTGCTGCATGGTGTCAGTAATGATTTTCCTCAATTTTTATATTGTGTTTGAGAATAAAGTCTCTCCTGACAATTCATGACGAAGACAATTATGCACCTGCCATGATTTTCTTTAAGGAGATGATTGCAGACCGTAGAGTAGACTCCACAGCTTCGGCTAAGGAAGCAGGGTTCCTCAAACAACTACAAACTTTTGAGTTCTACTTTTTGCTCACCGAATTGATTTAAATCTTCCACAGAATCGAAAAACTGAATAAGGATTTGCAAAAATCTGACCTCAGTATAAATGAATCTCATAAGAAGTCGAAGCAGTTCTAATCAGCCTCACTGAAGATCGGGAAGCTAAGTTCGACAAGGCATGGGATGATGCAGTAAAAGGTGTAAAAAGTCTGAATTCAGAAGAACTTGATGTACCTTGATAGCGAAAAGCTTCATAACGGTTTAAAACGGAATTCAGTTCAAATGCATTTTCAAACTCTGAGAGCTACTACAGGAAACTATTTTTCGAAATTTTTGATCAGGTATTAAGCTCAATGAACAGTCGGTTTACATCTGAAACAATGGACCCTCTAAACTCATTCAAAAACCTTGTGATTGGTCAGGAAGTCTCTTGTATTGATTAAATCATAACGTTTTATAAACAGGGAGGTTTCGACCCAACAAAACTCAAATTGCACCGCGATATGTTTTTGGACATAATTTCAGCCAAAAAGGTAAAACTCCAGTGCCTCACCCTAAAGGACACGTAGTTATATTTTCAATAAGCAATGCTGAGATCGATAGTCTTTTTCCAGATTCCAAGAAGCTAATAAAAATTTTAAATAAAATTTTATTTAAAATACAAATTTCAATAAATTATAAACGCCTTCATCTGAAGGAATGATGTACGAAGATGAACCTTCTTGTTAAAATAAACAAAAGCGGAAGACATTTTTTTATACTTCCCCCACTCCCTCCCCCTTTACGAACCCCAGTCATGCAAAATATGGGCTGCGTCAGCCGTGTTGGCGTTATGCAACACGTGAAAACGGCGTAGTCCCGTAGAAAGAATTTGAGTGAGGGCTGCGAATTATACAGCTTAATAAAATCCATGTTATCCATGTTATAAATATTTTTTTTGGACAATTTCATATGTAGTTAATGCGGGATGGCCTACTTATGAAGGGAGAAGGGTTCGGAATACCGAGAAGAAGGGGTGAACACATTAATAAGACATCATATAACAAAAACAAGCATGACTTTATTGTAGCTTACAATTCGATGTATGGATCGATCGGCACATTAATTGGTTGTTTCAATTTAATTGCTTGATTAAGTTCGGCGGGTAATCCTAGTGAGGTGTAGGGTGAGGTTAATCGTGGCGGAATCTCGCGGGATCGATGATCCAGAACCAGGAAGACTTTTTCCAGGAGACGATCGGGATCGCGCGAAACTTTAACCCGGGGCGGAATATTGTCGGAGCAGATTAAGCAGTAAAAATGACGGTTAAACCAGACTCTTTCACTGGAGACCATTGTGAGACGGCGTGGGGTTTCAAAATAGAATTTGTCTATTGATTAACAATCACTTATGATTTGCCACTTAAGCCAATCACTTAATCCACAATATTGGTTAATCATGACACATGACATGACACATGACATGACACATGCCGTGGCACATGCCGTGACACATGACATGACACATGACATGAAACATGACATGACACATGACAAGACACATGACATGAATCATGACATGGAACATGAAATGACACATGACATGACACATGACATGAAACATAACATGACACATGACATGAAACATGACATGACACATGCCAAGACATGACACATGACATGACGTGACACATGAGATGAAACATGCTAAGACATGACACATGACATGACACATGACATGACACATGACTTGACACATGACGTGACACATGACATGACACATGACATGACATGACACATGACAAGACACATGAAAAGACACATGACAAGACACATGACATGACTCATGACATGGCACATGACATGACACATGACATGAAACATGAGATGACACATGACATG